>JAOTRH010481807.1:0-14014 GCA_034768845.1 Heliamphora exappendiculata | reverse complement strand
AAAGGTTGATATTTATAGGCCACGCCCAAACACAGGAAGTCAGTCAACTGACCCCCCAGTTCAGTCAACTGAAAGGCCACTGGAATCACAAAAACCTCCACCGACCCAGTTCAGTCGACTAAGTTACCCACTTCAGTCGACTGAAGCAACCACTTCAGTGGACTGAACGACGGAGAAAAGGAAACCAAAGCTGACAAATTTTAAACGGTTCACAACCCCAAAACAAACCAACCAAACAAGTCTTTTCAAAACCCGAACAAGTGTAAAACACATAATACATAGCTGTTCTAAAACGATGAAGCAAAAACTAACACATCGAATATATATACAAAAAACAAAAGAAAAGGAATCAGGTCACACACGGAATGTCTTCCTCCTTGACCCATAATTGATGATAACCTGATCTCAAATCGATCTTCCAGAAACAACACGAACCTTTCAACTGGTCAAACAAGTCATCGATACGAGGCATAAGGTACTTGTTTTCAATGGTCACGTGGTTCAACTTATAATAATCTATACAAAGACGTAACGACCCCATCCTTCTTCTTTGTAAACAATGTCGGAGCTCCCTAAGGAGACATACTAGGGAGGATGAACCCCTTATCCAACAACTCCTGGACCTGCACTTTTAACTCTATCAACTCTGCCGGTGCAAAATGATATGAAGGCATAGAAATGGGGGCAGTCCCAGGGATGAGGTCTATAGAAAACTCGACTTCCCGCCATGGCGGAAGTTCAAACAAATCACTCAAAAACACATCTGGAAACTCACAGACAATGGGAGGAAGCTCTTCCGAGTAGAATCAATCTCACTCATCGGTAAGGTAGAGAAAAGGAGGCTAAGGCTGTCATGGCTCCGTGATCTAAGAGATCTAGGTGCTAAACCATTGTTCCGGTCACCCACAAAATAAAAGGAATCCCTCTCTAGGGTGCAAACAAACACTCATCACCGGTCACAATCAATGAAGGCGCAAAAGGTGGTCAACCAATCCATTCCCAAAATAATATCAAACGAGGTCATATCCAGCACGGTAAAATCGAATACCAAGTAGTGGTTGGCAATCTCCATCTCCTAAGCTCTACAGACATGTCTCAGCACGGTAGTCTCGCCCATCGGCGTCTCTACACACAAGGCATTACCTAACACGTCTATCTCTAACCCCAATGCAAATACGAATGCGAATGAGATAAAAGAATGCGATGCTCTAGTGTCAACAAGACCACTGGCCCAAGAATAGTACACTAAGAATGTACCTCGTATGATCGAAGGACTGGCTATGGTGTCTTACACGACAGGTGCCACTGATGTACTGGGCTCCACGAGAGCATACACTACCTTTGATTCCCCTGATTCTATTTGTCGCTACCTCTAGTCGCCAGTTGCCTCACTGATTGAGCTAAGGTAGCTCCTCCTACAGTCCTCACCGACTGCACTCCTGAGCGCTGTTGCGGCTGGCCATACCCCTGTTGCCCCTGCGATGCTTGCCCCTGATGTGCTTCAGTAGCACCCTGAACACTCCCTCCCTGAAAGCAATCTCGTCATAAGTGACCCACCTAGCCACACTGAAAACATAAAAATGGGGTCCTCCCCAGAGTCTAACTCTATTGCTACTGTCCTTTCTACTGACAATCCTTTGCACGATGTCTCAGTTGTCTACACGAGTAACACACCAACTCCCGACATTCAAAATGTTCGGATGAACCCATAGACGGTGCCGGTACCGACCGTAACTGAAACTGAGATTTCGAGGGGTAAGACCTCGATCCCCTCAATTTTTTCCTTTTCATCTGGCACCTTTTTGACTGAGTACTGGATGCCCCCTGATGCGACTTGCTCTCCCTAATCTTGCAATTTTTCCCCATTGCATTCTCCACTCGGATAGCGGCTTCCACGATCTCGGTGTAAACTCAAAAACCTAATGCTACAATCGTATCCTTAATCGAAGGTCAAAGAAATTTTTCAAACCTCTTAGTGCGCAACTCCTCCATTGACACCATCTCAGGTGCAAACCGCGACAGATTCGCATACTTGGCCTCATACTGAACCATGGTAAGATTACCTTGAATGAGAGAGAGAAACTCCTCCCGATACACGTCTCTAGAAGAACCCAAAAAATACTTTTCCAAAAAGACCATAGTAAAAGTGGTCCACGTGCCATCTACGGTGGTCTTAGCAAATTTTCACCATTCTCTTACATCCTCCCAAAGTTGGATCGCCGCCAGCCTAACACGTAACTCATCCTCCCTGATCTCTATGGTATCTAAGATCATCGTGGTTACTACCAACCACTCGGTAGTAACCTTGGGGTTCAGCTCCCCAGAGAAAGTTGGAGGATCCAACTGTTGAAATTCTTTCATTACCACAGAGGCCCTTGGCTCAGGAGCCCTCACTCCGGCCCTAGTCACCTCGGCCATCGTTCTCATTGTAGCAAGCATCTCTTCAATGACATCAACACCGTCCACTTGTTCCTACGTGGCATAAACATCCCCTTCTTCCGAAACCTGGGAATACTCACGACCTCAGCCACAGCCTCGGTCCCTACCACGTCTTGGCATCATCACTTTACGAATAAGAAAGAACAAGGAGGAATTTCAACACAGGCTTACAAGAACTCATCTCTCACAGATAACATCGCTCTTCAACAAAACATCACACCATACAGATCGTTGCATCAACATGCCTTATGCAACACAACGAGGGGGACTAATAGGAATAACACATCAATTCGGCTGACTAATTGGATTTTTTGTTAGAATGGATGTCAGCCAATGCCTTTCTAACTCGAACCCCAAACCAATCGATCGATCACCCAAGGGCCAGACACATCATCCTAAGAGTCCAACCTCCATACCAAAATACCACGTAGTATCCAAATGTATAGTTATACTTAAGATATTTCATGCTAGCACATCAAATCATAAATGTCACACATCAATGCAAACTCTCATGTAATGGATCAACTACTCTCACGGTTTTTAGGTATTCGAACCTAATGCTCTGATACCAATCTATAACACCCCGATTTAGAAATAATAAAACTCGAGTAAAATTTGGAAATCTAGCCAATAAAGGTGACCGTTTCTTTAATAAGCAACCCTTCAAAATACTCAATTTATATCCCAAAATATAGCCCCAAAGATCATTTAAGAGAAACCCATTTTTAAACAATGTTTGATAAAAGTTACCCAGCGGAGTCCCCTCGAGCGGACTACTCACCGCTCGAGCAGTGAGGCACCCGAGAGTTTTCTCCCCAAAAACTAAAAGATTTTCTAAACTTTAAAAAAAATCACCTCTTTTCTCCTCCTTTGAACATGGTTTTAGATAGATAAATCAGAGATATAAAATATACACCTGCGAGTAAAATAACCAACTTTCGATTATGAAACCAAGATCAAACTTCAATATCAAAACTACATCATCAAAAGGGTTAAAGCTTTGACCCAACAAATTGATGAACGTCCTTATATGCATGCACAACATGAAAATACAACCTTAAAGCCTTACAATACGGGCATCCCAGACTATAATTCAGTACCAAAAATGAAGGAAACAAGAGTTACATCTTTACAATTATATTTCTTAAAAGACGATACAAATGAGGATGTATTCCTATCGCTACTCAAAAAGGGTTCATCGACCATCTGTTTTACTCCAAAATCTTCTTCCCGCTATCACCTAAAATGTTGTTAAACAACATGGGCCGAAACTCGTAGGAAAAACACTAACAATGAATATGTACATGACATATGAAGGTGGTTATGCAAGATGCATATATAAGTTTAATCAAAATCAACCTCATTTGTCCCAAGTCAAATTCCCAATACATAACTGACTTTTCCACAAAAAGGGTTTTAGTTTTATAAGTTGTTTTACTCATAATCCCATTACGTTCTCATCAAACCCCAGAGCCTTCAATTTCTCATGGCATAGCCATTCTTTCCTATTAGAGGTCTTCATCCCATTTCATTTTTTCCAATGACACAATCCCTTGTAACATACGCACACACGCACACATCATTAACATTTCTCACATTTCGCTAACTCGTGGCTTAAAACATAGGAACCGATGTCAGACACGCGTATAAAACCACACCACATTACTACCAACCCGGCCGCCAAAGAGCCATGAAGTAACGGTACGTTCTATACCCCGCCACAACTAACGTCTTTTCCGATTGCTAGCCGGCGGGCAGAGAACCCAATCTGTACAGTTTTTCAATCTTTCACCGTGGAGTAACTCGTACCCAAACTTAAAACGATCCTTAGATCCCAAATAAGTCCTTTTAGATATATCAAATCATAATACACATACACGAGTACAACCCAAATGGTTCCTTTCACCAAACCCATATCACTTCATATTTCTCATTATTCACATTTTCACCTTTTAAAGGCTCAAACCCCTAATCAAATTTCCACATGGTTTAAATCCACTAATTTATCGATTTTACATAACAAACCCAAAATTTTCACTTGACATCACCACGTGTCATGTCAATTCATGGAATAAGTATGCGATAGGTTATCACAACCCTCAATTTAAACAATAATCACATCAATTTCAACATACCGGCTCATTAATCCCAAAACCCCCAATTTTCAAGGTTTAAACCCAATTTCAAACCCTAGCCCATCATGTTTTAAATCCAACCGTGTTCAACAACAACATAATGATAGTATCATGTTAAATCATCCATAGATCCAAAATTTAACCACCATTGACATCAAACCCTAACCTAGGGCTTCAAAAGCATTATTTTCATGATTTTAAGTTCATAAATCAAAATAAAACACATATCACACAAGTTTTCAAAGATAGTCATAGCTCATACCTTTGAGATGCTAGATCCATAAGAAAAAGGCTTCAACGAGCTCCAACCACACCGTGAGAATAAAGCCTTTAACGTCTAGATTGAGCCTTTAACGGTAGACAATCAAGGTAGATGTGAGAGATTTGACCAAGAGAAGCTAAGAAGCTCCAAACAACTCTCCAAACCCAAACACTAGCTCTTACCTTTGCTCTAGAGAGAGAGAGAGGGAAATGAAGAGAATGAGGAAAAAAGATACCACACGCGACTTTAAAAAAGTATGCTCGCCAACAGTCCGCTTGAGCGGACCCCCACCGCTTAAGCGGTCCACTAACTCAGGACCTCTCTGCCACCTGCCTACTCGAACTATCTACCCTCTGCTTGAGCGGTCAAAACTGGGTAGAAGTCCCAACCAAAAGTCAAAACTGAACCAAACATAAGCCAAGCACCTCACAACGGCGTTATCAGGCATTACTCCACACTTAACCATCGTTAGCAAATACATGCAGGCTCAAGTTTTAATTCTAACGCAAGATCGACACATATAATCGTTCCCATAGAACCCAACCTACTCTGTTTCATAAATACAAGAAAATAACAAGGGACCGAGTCCCTACAGTTCTCTTGAACACTTAGGATAGATGTTTATGGGTTTGAGTAACCCGTTTTGTAAGACCCTAAGGTCATAATTTCATATCTTGTATCCATGTAAGGGTGTTGGACTCGTCTTATGGTTGGATTCATTGGCTTGGGATGGAATATTGTGATTTCAAACTTTATATTTTCGAATTTTCAAATTGAATGGAGATGTTTCCTTACTAAATGTATGTTTTCTTGGAATTTGAGCCTACCATAAAACATGTTAAAAACTTATGAAAATCAAGTGTTTTCCCCACACTTAGAGAAATTTTTAGGATTTTGGCTAGAAAGATTTCAGGTACCTCACCACGCAAGCGATGGAGGGTCCGCTCGAGCGGTGGAGGGCCCACTCGAGTGGATAGTCGCTGTTGGAAAATTTTGAGACTTTTGGTTTAAAAAGGGGAGGTTTGTTCGTATCGTTGGGGCATTGTTTGGGACCATATTGATCCATTTAGGGAGAATTTTGTAAAAGTAATTAAGATCTTTAACCCTTATCTTTGATGAGAAATTTGAAAGTTTGGACTCTTTTTACAATGTATTTTCTTCACAAGCTCGTTGGGTTTGAATTTCTTAAATCGAATTCTTTTCTTCATAAAATCCTACAGAATTTTATTGCTATGAAATCAGAGAGTTACACTTCACTTCACAAGAATAATATTTGTAAATATCACAATCTCATAACGAGTAAAACCAAATCCATCAATTATGTTAAAGAGTTGTATAACCTCACAACCAGGAGTTGTTAACAGTACCGTTCTGACCCCACGGTAGGATCACATATTTATATACACTGTCTATGTGCATTCAAACGGACAATTTATATACCCTCCTTGTGTACAACAAGGAGAAAATGATGCACAATCAAGCATTCTTGTACTAGATAACCGCCTAGGCATCCAACTACATTAGTATGCTGTTGAACCACCAAAATCATTTTTTCTCAATCACTTTCAAATATCTTGATCCATTTCAAAATAATATTTTAGCAAAGCATATGCTTTAACTAAAATGATAGTTATATTTTAATATTTTCTCAGTATAGCACAAAAATATTATTTTAATTTCTATTTTTATGAAATAGCACACTCACCTTAATGAAAAGCTATCACAACATTACTCTTTCAATGAAATAGCGATATTTATCTTCATCTTTTAATTTAATATATCATAGTCAAAGTATTACAATTAAATGAACAAGATGATAAATCAAATTTTATAGATGTATTCAAACATGCCCAATAATTACATTCCCTCTAAGTAAATACAATAACCATTTTGAACCTATTTTGTATACCTATTTTACCATTCAAAAATATTAATTTTTTCTTCATATAATAATATAATTCTAACACAACATAATAATATAATCGAGAGGAATATATAAACAATTTATAAAAAAATTAATATTCTTCGGCCCTCCCCATGTCATTATTTTAATACTCAATGATTCCGAGAGAACAATGCTTCCTCTTCTTAATCGGCAATCGCGGCCTTTCTTTCTCTCTCGCGTGTTTTTCATTTCTCTCTGTTAAGAATTTAACTTGTAATAAATAAATTAAAGTCTTTCATTTGTATGGAAATTCAAGTAGTATGTTGTATGTAAACTCCTAGTTTAATTAGAAGTCTTGTGGTTGGATTAGAATAAGATTATTGAGTTTTAATTGGTAAAGGAATCATAGATTTTGGAGGATCCTTATTTGGTGAGTCCTAGTTGGATTAGAGTTTCTTTATAATAATTGTATTCAAGTCAGAAGACTAAAGTATAAGTTACAAAGTTGAAGGTACAAGCCAATTAAGGAGGATCGTGCAAGCAGAATGCAATCTGGCACGTGACTGCTCGAGCGGTCCCAAGAGCACTCGAGCGAACCCCAAGCAGTTTTAATTCGATTGAAACTCCAATTGCCTGGTTTTGAGGCCTATATAAAGGACCATAGGCCAACCACGAAAATTAACTTCAGTACTTCAATAATCATAGATTCTAAAGCATATCAGAAGTTCCATCCGAGTTCCAAAAATTTTGAGATTGTTCGTGTTCAACTTACAAGGTGTTCTAAGTTTACTGACGGAAGATTCTACCAGTGTGAAAGTATTGAGGATTCAATACGTGTGAAGCTTCGAGAATTATGTACGTCATGAGACATACTATGTCTTGAGCCGTGTTCTCGGGAATGGGGTATGAACGAGAACATAGTGGATAAGAGCGTAATAATCATTAGCCTAACGTATCTTGAAATCGGTAAACGTAAATAATTTTGGAGGTATCCCTTGCCCTGTGGTCTGTTGTTGGCAGTCATTGTGATGTCATGATTCTTTAAAAGCTTACCTAGTAACTCTTATGTCCTTTCCCTATCGTGTTGCTAAGTTATGCTTCTTACGAGATGTGGAGTTGAGTTATAGATGAGCAGCACTGAGATGTGATCGAAGCCTTGATCTGCATTAAAATCTACAAGCATACTGGCTCAATCCTCGACACTACAAGAAAATACACTTTTACTGACCATTTTTTCCGACTAAATAATGTTTAGTCGGCAAAAGTATAGACTTTCCACGACCAAATGCAGTCTAGTTGGTGAAAGTGTGGACTTTTCGCGACCAAATACATTATGGTGATAGTTCATACTTAATGGCATGACATGTTAATGAATGATCACCACTGTCTTCAATGTTCTATATGGTTTATGGGACTTCAATTTCTAATCCCATGAAAAAATGGGAAACGTTCTAATTGTTTTTAAAATTGTGAAAGAATCTTGCAATAAAGAAAAATCAAATGAAGAAAAACAATGTTTAAGCTTTAGTTCCAATTGGACATTAGCTATAGTCAATTATAGCCAATGCTTGTCCCTTTCATAAGTTTATATTCCATAAGTTTATATTTCCACTCTTGGTGGATTTATGAGATATGCTCTCATTTGCTAATAATTGGATACTTTAATTGATGAGGTCTGAGAATCCAACACAACTTGGGAGAGGACAAATGAGATGATGGGGATGGCTCTGTCACATGAGTGAGAAATACCGGCTATTGACTACCATCAGGTGCATAAAAAATGATATTACAAAACCACTAGATACTGAGGTTGTTGAGTTAGTTGAAGTTGGTAATTAGAAATGAGCAAATAATTTTAATTTTTTTTGGTATTCCTGTCTATTGGAGATTTATTTAATCAGTGTATTAAGAGTACATGTGGTTTAAGTATTTTTTTGGTAGTTTATGTGGTTTAAGTTTTTTCGGAACATTTATGATTTTAGAGTAGATGGTAGTTTTTTTATTAATCTTTGTGTGCACAGGTGACATGTTTATTTTATAAATTGTCAATAGTTAATTCTTGTGTGACTTTTTTTATGGTATTACGTATCATTTTGAAAACATATAAATTATTATTCAAAATATTTATTATTAACAAATTCAAAATCTTTTCCCGACCAAAATATTAGGTTGAGAAAAACAACCTTCGGCAACTAAATCATTTGGTCTGCAAAAGGTAGTAAAAAAATTAAAAGTTTCTGTTGACCACATTATTTGGTCGCCAAAAACACCTTTGCCGACCAAATTATTTGGTCGGAAAAACGAATTAAAAAAAGGAGCTTTCAGTTAAATGTTCAAAAAAATAAGTTTTAACAAACTAAGTCCACCAACAAAATTTTTAACGCACGAGATCCAATTGCCTACAATATAGATAAATTTAACACAAATAGATAAATTTATATGTAATGCATAAAGATAAATTTATCTGTACATTTTCAAAACATGTATCAAGTACACAGATAAATTTATCTATTTTGTATACATAAATAGACAGATAAATTTATTTGTATAAAGAAAATCGTGCATTTTCAAAACACGTATAAAGCACACAGATAAATTTATCTGTATATTTATTTATGTAAAACAGATAAATTTAGCTGTGTGCCTTTTCAAAATACGTATAAAGTACGCAGATAAATTTATCTTTATGCTTATTTATGCAAGACATATAAATTTATCTGTGTACTTTATACATGTTTTGAAAATGCACAGATAAATTTATCTGTTATAGGGTCCAATTGAACCTTGTGTGTTAAAATTTTTTTTGTTGGATGAAAAATAAAATCGCCACTACATCAAGGACCTAAGACTAATTTTCTATTAAAAAAATTAAAGATTTTTACCGACCACATTATTTGGTCGCAAAAAATACCTTTGTCGACCAAATAATTTTGTCGGCAAAGGACCTTCACTTTTGCCGACTAAACGATTTGGTCGTCAGTGCCTATCTTTACCAACCAAAATGTTTTCGCGACTAATCATGTTTGTTGGCAAAAGTATATGTCACACCCCAAAACCTAAGGTTCTCAAAATAAACATACATACCATACATGCATAACATATCGCCTCAAGACTTACAAAACGTTCTTCCAAGAACAAGTAATACATGTAACCATACATGATCCCATAACAAAAAAAAAAATCGTAAAAACTATTCCGCCTCCTCGCCTCCTCAAGACCATCTCTCGTGGTCACAGCCACCTGAAAAAGGTTTTCAAAATCTCACAACGTGAGCGGAAGCCCAATAGAAACATATTGTAATGAAATAAAACAAGATATGCAATCACATAGCATAGAATCTACTCGACTACACGAGCCTCAAAACTGTTTTCCATTCTTAAAACCAAATGATTTTCCATCCTTGAAACCACACATTTCAAATAATGCAAATAATGTCCAACAGTTAAAGAAAAACAGTAACAAAACGTTATTTTTCACTCGGTTCCCACAACCGACAATGATCCCTATGTACCAACTCTGTCACACCCGGGACAAAGGTAATAATTATAGACTCTTGCCCATTACCCTAGACCCAAGCCATATAAAGACCTGCTAGGTAATGACAAGTTTTATACGGAATCACGACAACACACACCTCCCACTAAGAAGAGAAGCACCTACCTGTGCAAAATTTCTAGACTTTCACCGAGGAGAAATGGCAGCCTAAATACACATGCACTGTCATAGCACATCTATCGAATTATTAAAAATCAACACGTAGCTCGACTATGAAAATATCTAAAAACATGCATTAATCATGTATAAAACATTCAACGGCTATCGGCCATGTCATCCATTAACCATGGAGACCAAACAACATTTTCAAAATGTTTTCACCATTTCTATCAAAACATTTAAAAATCAAGACTCAACCCCAAGGGTTAGCTCCAAATCTTTAATAGTTAGGTTTTCATCACTTTACATAAATTCTTTTGTTTTCAAACCACCTTTTTGAAAATCATGAACCTCAACACATCCACTAACATATAATAAACCAAAAGATATGCAAAACATGCTTTTTATCCTAACAAACATGGTTTAAACACAAAATCCAACATTTATAGGATTTTTAAACGGTAGAAAAGCATATAATTGCACGTAGCACCATTTCAAGACAAGAAAGTCTAGGATCCTACCTCGTTGAGTTAAAAACTCGATGCTTCGAACTCCGTAAAAAATGAACTTCGTCGAAATGAGATTTTGTTTGGATGAACGTGAAGCCCCCAGCACGGATACTAAGAATCTGCTATCCAATCGTCAAAAATCAATCCCTAGGCCCACCAAAAACTAAAGAAAAGGTGGAGGTTTTGTGTGTAAATAAAAGGAAACTTGTTCAAGAAACTATAAGGTTTTAAAATATCTAGCATAAGGTTGATATTTATAGGCCCAGCCCAACACAGGAGTTTAGTCGACTGAACCACCCCCTTCAGTCGACTAAAAAAGCTACTGGAATTTAAGAATTTCCCACCGATACAGTTCAGTCGACTGAACCAACACACTGTCCATTTAGTGGACTGAACTACCCACTTCAGTCGACTGAACGACGAAGAAAAACAACCCCAACAAAACCTGCTACAACAGAACTTGAACAAGCGTAAAACACATATAACATACTGTTCTAAAATGATAAGGCAATAACCAACACATTGGAAAAATATTATGAAAATAAAACAAAATCAAGTCTCATAACTCTCCTTCCCTTAAAGGAATTTTGCTCCCAAAATTTGACATAGGGTCACGAAGCAAATAACCCCAGATATCTAACACGAACATTGGCTTCAAGCTCCCATGTTGCTTCTTCTACTCCGTGATAAGGCCACAGAACCTTGACATAAGCAATTGTCCTCCCTCTCAACACTTGTTCTTTCGTGTCCAGGATCTTTACAGGCTATTCCTCAAAAGAAACACCCTCGTCTACCCGCAACTCAGCTTAATCCAACACATGTGATAGATCCAGCTTGTACTTTCAAAGCATGAAAATATGAAACACGTTGTGCACAGATGCCAACTGAGGTGGTAAAGCCAAACGATATGCCACCTCCCTAATCCTTTCAAGGATCTCAAACTGTCCAAAAAAATGCAGTGATAGCTTCTCGCTACGACCAAATCTCATCAAACCTCGACGTGGCGAGACTCTAAAAAACACATGATTTCCCACCTCAAACTCCAAAGGCCTTCTTCTCTGATCAGCATAACTCTTCTGACGACTTTGAGCCATCAGTAAACGTTGGCGAATCACAGCGATATTTTCTGTCATCTCCCGCACCAAGTCTGGTCCCAAAACTGCTGTTTCTCCAACATCTGTCCAACATGTCGGTGACCTACACGACCTACCACACAAAATGTCGTAAGGTGCTATCTCAATGCTGGACTGATAACTATTGTTATACGCAAACTCTACCAATAATAGATGATCTTCCCAAGAACCCCAAAAATCAAGCACGCAAGCTCTCAACATATCTTTCGAGCTCTGTATGGTCCACTCGAATTGATCGTCCATCTACAGATGAAAAGTAGTACTGAACGTCAAGCGTGTCCCTAAAGCCACTTGAAGACTCTGCCAAAAGCGTGATGTGAAGCGCGGGTCTCGGTCAGAAATAATAGATACATGTACTCCGTGTAACTGAACAACCTCACTGACATACAGTCTACTGAGCGTGTCTATAGAATTTTTCACGTGAATGGGAAGAAAGTGTGCAGATTTTGTTAGCCTATCAACCATAACCCAAACAGTGTTGTGCCCCTTAGGTGATCTAAGAAGTCCCGATACAAAGTCCATCGTGATGTTCTCTCACTTTTATTCTAATACAGACAACGGCTGAAGCAACCCTGCTGGTCTCTGATGCTCCGCCTTTACCTACTTGCAAGTAAGGCACTGACAAATAAACTGAACCACATCTTTCTTCATCTCCTTCCACCAGAACTAGCGCCACAGGTCATGGTACATCTTGGTGCCTCCCATGTGTACTGCAAGACGAGAATGATGAAACTCACATAGTACATCAACATGGCACGACTCTGGTATAAACACTTCCCCTGCAAATCTCAAACTCTGATCTGTGCCCACAACCCATCTCGTGGTGTCCTTTCCACTAGCAATACAATCCCGTAACATCTGCATATCTTGATCTGTCTGCTGAGCCTCTAGCACACGAGTAACCAATATAGGTCGCGAGACTACAAAAAATAATGTCGCACCTTTCCCTGTCTCCCCGAGACATAGATTAAACTCACTAATTTTTCCAAGCATGTTCCACTCTAGTATGGCAATGGAAGCTAACGAACCCTGAGATCTCCTGCTAAGAGCATCGACTACAACATTGGCCTTCCCCGAATGGTATTGTAGTTTAAAGTCATAATCTTACATAAACTCCATCCACCATCGTTGACGTAGATTCAGGTCCTTCTGTGAAAATAAGTATTTCAAACTCTTGTGATTGGTGAAAACCTCAAAATGCTCACCATAAAGATAGTGCTGCCATGCCTTCAAGGCAAAGACCACAGGTGCCAACTCCAAATCATGTGTCAGATAATTCTTCTCATAAGTCTTCAACGACTGAGATCCGTAAGCCACAACCTGACCTTCCTGCATCAGAACATAACCCAAACCATCATATGACTCATCACAATACACTGTGTAATCCAAACCTCATTCTAGAATAACTAACACGGGTGCACTAGTCAACCTCTTCTTCAACTCTTGGAATGCCAACTCATAGAGCTCAGTCCAAATGAACTTGATTCCCTTTCATGTAAGACGTGTTATTGGTGCGGCAAGTCTAGAAAAATCTTTCACAAATCGCCAGTAGTAGCTTGCTAAACCCAAAAAGTTACGGATCTCAAATATATTATTCGGTCATTCTCAATCCATCACTGCGTCAGTCTTCGAACAATCTATTGATACTCCATCCCTCGATACCACATGTCCAAGAAATCTTACCTCAGGCATCCAAAACTCACACTTCTCAAACTTTGCATACAGACGACGCTCCCTCAAAAGCTGTAAAATAATACGCAGGTGTTCTTCATGTTAGGAATGTATACTGAAAAGCCTTGCTTTTTAGGTTTTTTTATTCTTGATCCCTGGCATATTAATGAGAAATATTTGAGATGCTTTTGCATTCGTGGTTTCATATTTGTATTTGTGATGAATGAATGCATAGTCCGTCTATTCTGTCTAGTATTTGACTCGGTGCATGCTGCACGGAAGATTGGGTCATAGGTTCTGACAGATTATACAGGTAGGCTCACAAT
>JAOTRH010481797.1:0-25335 GCA_034768845.1 Heliamphora exappendiculata | reverse complement strand
CTTATATAAGTTTAAAATATTTAGGATCAATACCACTATAATAATGAGATTTTTTCAAAATTTAGAGGGTGGTCCCCCGCCCCCCGCCCCCAATGTCTATCATTGACTCTAGGGGCCCTCTACCATCTACAAGTAAGCGTGAGCCTATCCATCTCTCTACTGTTCATATGCAGACACTCTTAAGGGTTTCTACCCTATCATAGCAGACCATATCGATTACCACCTTTATCAAATCCAATTTCAATAAAAACAAGTAACGAAATATGAACGAACATATATTTGTCATAATCAACACGAGTCTCATACTCGATTCATATTTTTGGAGAGGGAAAAAGAAAAGACTAAAATGCTTTTATTTGCCAACAAGACTAAAAAACTTTTATTTGCCAACAATAAAGCATTTCAAGAAAAATAGTTGAGATTAAAAAAATATACTAAAAGTGGTAGAAGATCACTTACAAATAAACAAATGTTTTATTTCATTCCCTCATATATTTTGGGTAAGGCCCAATGAAAGAAGAGATTTTCCTACAATTCTCTTCTTTATAAATGCATACACGAGCATGAGATGAATATTAAGTAGGAGGAGTCGACACTAGATTCAAATAAGATGTGTCACCTCAAGCAAATAAAAGGTATCGGACATAATAATTAAGTAAAAGATAACTCAAACAAGTAGGAAATGTCGACATAATAATCAAGTAAAAGATGATTCATCTCAAGCACGAGCTGTTTCCTAACATGAGGTGTCCAAATATATAAGCATGAGGTGTAAATATAAGAACCATGAGGTGGCACTAGTTTGACACGTATTTAGGCAACAAATGATAGAGAAAGCATGAGGTGGATTTCCACAAGCACGAAGTGTCACACATATTCACTAAGTGACTCATCATTCCTAATCTAATTATGGTGTTTCGGTTGATTAATCCATGCTTGGAACTAATAAATCGCAATGAAAGTAAGTTCATTATTATACAATGATAATTATTATTGGGCTTGTTACAATAAGCCTTGGAAGCCTATCGATCTCCTCCCAAGGAGTCCTCATGGACGGGTCTAAAGAATCTATCGAGGCGTTTGCTCAACATTTCATAAATTGCATGACACCATCAATAAGAAAATTCAAACCACCAAAGACAAATACCAAATGCATGCTAATTCACGTCGATAATCTATGGAGTTCTTGGTAGATGATTATGTTATGATTCGGGATGGCTCAGAGCAGTTCCCATCTGAAACAACACAAACTATGATTAACTCTACATTTAATATTAAGACCTTGTTTTCTGCCTTTTGACCTTTTATTAACCCTTCTACACTACCATATGGCCTATTTATCTCTATCTTAGTGCCCTTACCTATTTTCTCGGTACAAAATACTATATTGATACTATTTTAGATGATCAGATTGCACGCACTAGGAATGGAGATTCAACGTTATTTAGTTCGATGGCACAGGTGACCTACTTCTGATGCTTACTTGGATTACCAAATATAAGTTACAACAGTTAGTATGACTACTTGAGTACTACTAGACCAACCTCGTACCACACTCAATAGAGTCGAGTACTTCTCACCCTATGAAAGTTTGTTGCGTACAACAAGATCCGTACTCCAAGTTCATGAGTCTACCAACGTCGACCGAGAGGGCAGCCGACCAACGTCTCTATAGTAAGATGACGATTGTGTATATGAACCCATCTATGTGAATTTATATTTATTATTTAATTTAGTAGATTTATTTATTAGTTAGTTTTGAATTTTGTTATCTTAGGATTTACTAAAGTTGATTTGTTTTGATGAAATTTGCTTTTTTTATTATCATAGAAGTCCATTTAAAAACTCTTCAAATTGTATTTGATGAGAATGATGACTGAAGATTAAATATTTTCCATAGAATTAATGTGGATTCATGTTCACAAAAGTATAAGGTTTTGTTCTTGGTGGTCACACATCAAACTTCTTGGATATTCTAATATGTATGTCTCAGCCATTTACAAAAGTGCATTTTCTTATTAGTGCAGGATTGGAGCCAAAATCAACAAAGAATGATTAAAGGGCTCACTAAAGCTTGATGTTCCTGAGATAAGTTTATTACAAATTCAATAGATATCACTACTTAATTAAGAAAACAAGCACTACCCACGATTCAGACAATATATGGAATTGTACTATAGTAGAATTGGATTTTATTCACTTTTCTTATAGAATTAGTATATTTAGGATATTATTTTATTCACTTTTCAGTTAATTAGGATATTAATTCATTTCCTTATATTAGGATATTATTTGTTTTTATTTAGGATGTTATTTGTTTCCAGTTAATTAGGAATTTCTATTTCCTTTTTCATTGGGTTTAGGTTTATAAATAAGGTCTATTGATGTATTAATCAGACATTAATGTACAAGAATTTGAGTTGATAATAGTGTCATTTCTACCTCCCCTTTCTGTCTTCTTCCTCTCATCTATTTGTTCTTCTCCTAATCTTTGTTCTTCTTCTCCTCATTCTTAATCTTTATTCTTCTTCTAATCTATTGGTGCTGCATCAACCCATTCTTTAGAGAAACTTATACCATAAAATGTGATTTACAAGTGCTTTATCATCATAGAACCTTAACGCTAATTCAAAGTTGCCCAAGAGCTAATATTGTAAAAGGACTGTTGCCACAACATTACCGGGTTTTACTCACATGGTAGTTTTTTGGAAGTGCTATGTGTTTTACACACCCTTCAAGCCCTGTGTACAACCTTTTACTTAAACTCTAATTAAAACCTCCTAATTGATACAACATGCCATGGAAACATCGATACAACGAATTTTACCATGGGCTACAATCAGGACCCAACAATTGGAGAAGGTCTCAAGTATCTAAATGAAACAGAGCGAGTAGGTGAGTAGATTGAATAGGATATCTATCATGAGTGAAATGATTAGAATACCTATTCTGAGATCCCTTAAGATGATGATTCCATGTATGTGTTATAGTATGATCGTGACAATAGAATCTCGTGGATCTATGGTGAGAGAAGATAGGATATGGATCACGATGGCTCATAATGACTCAAGGAAACGAGGATTAATGAAAATATAAAATGGACCTTTAGCAAAATTTATGAATTCTCTAAAGAATATAAATATTAAATACAATTTTGCTAATGAAAATTTTTTACATTTTTTCCAAATTTAATTGAAACTCTAAGTATATAAAGATCCACAGTGTTCCAGGTTAGGTCTTCAATCGGGTCGTGGCGTGTGGTCATCGGCCTTGGAGGCTAGTTGGGTGGTCTTGGCGAGTCAGCGGCGCAGGTTAGTTGCAGGATGGGACATCGGCGTTGTTGGCAAGTCGGCTACGATGGTGGTCTGTGTGGATGGTGGAGGCGGCGTTAATGGAGGCTTGGGTGGCTGAAGAGATCTGGAGTGGTCGACAGTAGTTGTTGATGAAGGCTGACGAGGTGGTCGGCGGAATCTGGAGTGGTCGGTGTTGATGGAGGAGAGGCCGACAGTGGTCGGCGTTGAGGGAGGAGAGGCTAACGGTGTCGGCGTTGATGAAGGAGAGTCGACGGTGGTTGTCGTTGATGGAGGTGGGGCTGACGAAAGTTGGCGCTTATGGTGGACTAGCTGACAGTGGTTGGCGTTGATAGTGAGCGGTCGACGGTGATCGGCGTTGATGGTGGCCGGAGGTGGTGAGGTTGGTGGAATGAACCACTGATGGGTGGCGAGCCAAGCGACTAGGGTTTCTCTGCGTGGAGATGGCGCACTGACAATGAAATGGAAGACGAACACTTTTTTTCACATCTCTCTCTTCCTTTTTTTTTAACGATACCAATAAATACTATCAAAATAAAAGAAATAAAATGAAAAATAAGAACTTATTTTTTTTCTCACTATTGATAGGTAAATGACAAAAATTAAATAAAAATAGAATCATTTGCTCTGATACCAAGTTGATGCGGGACAAACACAAACAAACTTTTAAGAATCTACACCTAGGGTTGAATTGGAATCCACACTAATTCTAAGAAATAATATTTTATTCAATCATTTAGTGTTTTGAAATACCAGTTAAAGGCCTATAAATAGGCTACTGAAATATAGAAGATAAGAATAAAAGATAACAGTCCTATCTAAAAAATTTAAATAAATCTTATTTAAACTAATCACATCTAACCAAATCTTATTTAAACTAATCCCATCTAACCAAATTTTATTCAAATTAATCCTATTTAAACAATTAAAATTTAAACTTAAATCTAAATAATTAAAATTTACAATATTCAAATATCTTCCTAAATCAAATACAAATAATCTATAGATAAATCCTTTCCGTTCCCCATCAGGCATGATGGTATTTTATTCAAGAAGTCAAAAGGCTAAAAGCCAACCAAGCCATAAGGCAAAAGGTCAAGATTGTCAAACATGACAAGAATTTTCTAAGTTGCCTTCGATTTTTGCTTTGAAGCAAGAAAGGCAATAAGTTGACTTAACTCACTTACCAAGTGAGCCAAACAATTTTAAGAGGAATGAGCTATTGTTGTTTGAATGTCTAATTATACACATGTGCACATTACACGTTACCCAAAGTATGTAGTAGAAAAATTGGTAAAAGCTTTGCTTAATTTCAAACTTCCCACTATAAAGAAAATGCAATCAAAGTATTGTGCCACATATGTAGCTCATGTCCAGCATCCAGATTCGTGTTTCTTGGGTGTCAATATCTCAGCAAGTGCTAAACAAGTGTCATGCCAGGCTGCCATATTTGGAAAGGGCTACTCTAAGGAAAGTGTCTCTCCTTATAGTCCCAAACCCAACCAAACATTTAGACTACAATGTCCAAATTCGTGTTTAAAAATAAGTAAGCTTACTCACTTTGTGAATCTGACTTGCCATCACCCTTTAAATAGACCTATGACATTCAGGTTCTTGATAAGTCAAATAGAGTCGTGTTATGGTGTAACCCGTGTTAAAAAACTGATTCCTGAAAACTGTTTTTTTTTTCTGCAGAAAGATTTTCCAGAAACACGTGATCAGGTGATAAAGCATTGTTTTCAGAGATGTTTTAGTTTATCAACTTATTTCAGACAAGACTCAAGTCAAACGGAAGTAAGCTTTCTTATTACAATATCTACAGTTATTTGTAAATCCCATTTTTCATTAGCCCTTGGTATGGATCAATGAAATTCAGGTGCTTGATAAGTGGCTTGGCATTGCTCTGTAACCTGGAGTCGTGTTAAAAAAACTGATTCACAAAATAGCAGACCATTTGCTTTCTCTTTTTGAACAGTTACTACTAATTGCATAATCAAAAATGTTGAGTCTCGTGTGCGCATCATCCTAGAACGTGTCAATGAATGTAATGGAACTCACTAAATCAGTTCCAAGTTGCAAGCTATGATTCCAACAAATGATACGGAGAAGTTGAATCAGAATTCGTTAGCAACCAACCTCGAGCTATCCAAATGTTACTCCACAATAACAATGGGACAAGGACAACGGAAAAACAGGAGGGCAACTTAATTACAATCTGAATAAACAAAACTCCAATATTAGGCATTTAGAGGAGGCAACAACGGAGAGATGCAGAAGCGAGAAATATAAATTTATCTTTTCCTTATTATTTCCTTTAAATTTTATTCGAAAGCTAAACGCACAAATATGAAGCGGAGAAACCCTGAACATGGCAGACATAAGAGAGGGGGAAACCTAACCAACCTCTCCATGGAAGATGGAATTGGGGCGTGAACGTGGATGAGTTGGAGAATAAGGCGAATCTGGGGTCCTCGGAAGAAGAATCACCGCCGGCCATCGGTTTTTTGGAGATGATGGGCGACAAAGCAGCCTGGCTCGGCCTCCATGATGGAGAGAGATAAGACAGCCTCCGAGATGCGATTCTCAACATCTTCTAGTCTTCTCTACCTTGCCTGCCTCCAAAACTCACCGCTCTCGAAGTTCTTGGTTTGTTCTGATTTCGCCTTTCCTAAGAAAGGAAATAACGAGCATCACCCAGTATTCACTATATCGCGAAATATGGTACCACCAGGAACCGGAAAATTATTAAATGCTCATGTAATAATACGTAGGTGATCTTATTTATGGTAAATAAATAATTATAATTTATATAATATAAATTATTTTTTATCTCGTAATTATTTAACAAAAATAAATAATTATGTTTCTATTATAAAATTTATCATCACTATATTAAATAAAAACACCATATAAACTTACCACGTAAAATTCTATGAGCATCAAATAATTACTCCTAGTAACCTCACAAATTAAACTAGGTATAATTCACGCCTAAAATATACTATTACTAGTTTTTTTAAATCATTCTATAATTATTAATGACTACTAAAGTTATAAAAAATATAAAAATATAAAAAAAATAGTAGTGATAGATCAATAAATTATTCAAATACTCGAATTAAATAATAACAAATTAATTAAAAAATATACAATTATCACATCTTAATTTGTAGTTATACTTAAATTAAATAATAACCGATTAAAAAATAAAATTTTAAATAAATTTTATCTCACCATTAAATTATTTTAAAAAAATTAAAAAAAATTAATCAATAAATACGTATCGCATTAACCATTGTAATTTATTATATAAAATATTAGCCTTTGATTCGGGAATGTGATTGTATTGGGTATACACGTGTACTGCTTGGTATGGGTAAGGCAAGCCCAATAATTCGCATCATTTACCTTCAAAATAAATAAATAAATAAAAACTCTGGAGAAATTGCATGTACTTTTTTACTTATCTTGCTGGTATTTAGCATTATTAAGGTTATTAATTTTTAAATTGTTATTTGTAGTGGGTGTTGTAAATATTTAGTAAATATAATAATTTTTGTCAAAATTAATTATTTATAAAATAAAAAAGTCATTTTAATTTATAACAGAAGTTATAAATATTTTTTAAAATCTATAATTTATTATTAAAATTAATAATAAAAAATTAAAAACTTACTAAAAAGGCTCAACTAAACACCCTCTCATAAGGTTGTTGCTAATTACTAATACTAAGTGCACGGAATGTCAAATGACAGAATAAGTGACTGAAGTGTATGTTTTGTTGCCACTATAGTGCATTGTTAGTTTTAATAATATGTTTTAAGAATTGAACAAATATCAAATATATTTAACAAAGAAAATCCTCTTAACATTAATTTAGCTTTTCTTTGACTCTGGTTTCAATGTTAATTTTTAAAAATATTTTTTATTTTCCTTAACTTGGAAAATTTACAAATATAAAATTAATAGACCAAATTTTTTATAAAAAAATATCCAGTGAAGAAAAAAATTAATTCAATTAGCCAGCTATTTTCGTTTGTTTTTAGTTTATTATCTTTAAAAAAAATTAAAAGTCGGTACATTTGTTTAGTATCTCTCCGTTTCTTTAATCACCAGAAATTTAACTGTATTTTTTTATTAAAATTAAAAATAACTAGAAAAAACTCTCTAAAAATAAAAATAAAAGTGCTGCTATTACATCCATATTGAACTTAGTCGTCCAATAACTATATTTTCTTGATAATCTTATCCAACTCAAAAAAATTATAACTAGATCATTTTCATAACTATCATAACTAAAAGTTTAAATAAATAAATGTTCTCCCAAAAAAAATGTATGTACATTTTTTTATCAAATTTTTATTTTTTGAATATTCTCGTCAAATGCTCCCCAGTGCTCAATACATGCCAAAAACAATACTTAGAGTTAGAAATATCCAAGACGCAGCCAAAGCAATGCCTAAAATTGCTCTTGACATGCCCAAAATAAGGCCACGAGGTGCCCAATATATGCCCAAAGCAATATCTAGAGGCGCCCTTGGCATACTCAAAACAAAGCCCTGATGTGCACAAGACACGCCCAAAACAACGATGGGTATTGAATATGAAATTTTCTAAAAATTAAAAAATATTTTATTTTAAAAAAGAAGTTTGAATTAGACAAAACATCACTAATTTTTTAACCTTTGCCTAATTTTTTAGTATATGATATTTGGAGTTTTAAAAGATCAAAAAAATCAATAGATTTGATGTGCTTTTAAGTTGATAGAATTTTAGGGCAACATTGAGGTATTAATATTTAAATAAAAAAAATTGTCATACATGACAATCGGGAATTTTTCATATCTTGAAGCAAAATGACAATTCTTTTATTTATAAAATTTTGAACAGTGAGAAATTTGTTATACTTTAATAAAGACCATGAGAAAAATCCTATATATAAGATTTTGCTTATCTTCTCATAGGTACTTTGATGAGTATGAAAAAAAATTTATGTCTGAGAATTTTCATATATCAAGTTGCCGTATATGATAGTGAGAAAAATTTGTAAGTGTTGTATTGTATCAAAATAAATATTTAAAATCATAAAATTAACTACTATTTGGTAAAATAGTAATTAAGTCTAAGTATCGTTTTTCACAGACTATGAGACGAAATTACAATTTTACAACTTAAAATATTATTCAATTCTCTTTTATGAAAATATTTATTTGGTTTAATCTAAAAATGCGAAATTAAATTAAACTAAAAATAAAAGATTTGATTTAAATGATAAAAAATTTCCTATGAATTTGAATCCACCCTATCAAGTATTTTAGCCTATGTTTGAACTAATTTTTTTTTTGTAAGTTTTTTGATTTTTTGGTTTTTTTTGTAAAAAAGTAAATAAAAAATATATAGAAAAAGCCAAAAAAAAAACCACGTTAAGCCAAATTAGTTGACTTTTTTAAATGCTTGACTTTTAAGTTAAGCTAGACTAAACATAGGCTGAGCCTATGTTTGGACTAACTTTTTTTTTTGTATGTTTTTGGATTTTTTCACTTTTTTGTAAAAAAGTAGATGAAAAAATATATACAAAAAGTCAAAAAAAACCACTTTATGCCAAATTATTTGACTTTTTTAAAGACTTAACTTTTAAGTTAAGCTAGGTCAAACATAAGTTTAGTCTCATTCAGATTTTATTTCATTCACTCGATTCAATTCAATCAAGTCGCGACTACAAAACTAACACGGATTAGCAAGGAGATAAGGTTGAATCTGACTCCGGCATATTCTATCTAAGACGTGACACGCATCGCCCGAGTGATCCCGACACGATTCGTCCTATCAGGCATAAGATATCTTATGTTTTGATCAGAACAAGAACATATAACAATTGCATGATCTTGTTATTACAATCACATAAAGTAAAAACAAAAATTAGATAATTAAATTAAAAACTCGTTGATCAAACGTCAACATCTCAAAATCATACAACGAATGAATCTACATGGAAAAGAAATAGAAATCTAAACTATACTAAAATACCGACTAGGGATGCATCATCCCCTAGGAAGAACAAGATTAGCCGCTCATACATCGACTCGAATCCATTAAAAGATGACGAAGAATGGAATTTCGATCCTCCATCTACGACACTCCGTCACTTCCCGAGTCTCCACGCTTGCTTTCAAAAACTTTAGAGATCATATTTTGCAAGATTTAAAAGTGAACTTATTGATTCCCCCAAGCCTTGCATTTATAGAGTTGATTAACTCTCCTTGTTGCAGTTTTTAATCAAACTGCGATTGTCCCGTTTAGACCAAACAGTTCAATTCCATCCGGAGGCTATTCAAACAGTAACTTTTTCATCCAAACACCCATATTTCCTTTTGGACACAAATCATTTTGGTCAATTTTCGTCCAGACGCCTATAATTTTGTCTTAAAGGAATTTTGTAAATTCGTGACTGCTCTGTTGTCCTGACTTCAAATATTCATAACTCCTTCATCCGAACTCCGAATAACGTCATTCTTATATCCAAATCGAAGTTTTGGAAGTCTACTTTCCAATGTTTATAGTCTAATGTCAACATTTCTTTTGTATAAAAAGTTATAACCAAAATAGTGAATGTATGTCAATTTTTTTCACACATTTTTAACGTATTTTTTCCAACTTTTTTTAAAACATTATTATCTTCACCGTTTTACTTTTTTACCAAATTTCTTAAACTTTGAACTATTATCACTCATGGTGCTCGGTCTTCGGGTTTCAAGATGTAATCGAAATGACGTTATTTTGATCATTTGGCTTTTACGTTGGAATTGACTTTTGATAGTTTTTTTTATCCATTTTAGTCCGTTTTTCACCATTTTGCTTATTCTTATGCTAATATTAAAATGCTACTAAAATATATTAGTAAACACATAATTGAGATTTAGCAAAGTATACTTGACAGTATTTAATCGACATTTTTACGTACCGATAAAAAAATTTCATATATTAATGCAAAATAAAACATTTGTTTGTGTTTATATGATTTTAAACACAACGAGAAATTTTCAAGTATCTATAGAATTTTGTACACACTGAGATGTTTCTTTTACCTTGATGTAGAATATGAGAAGATTAGCATTATAATTTTCTCATGTACAAAGACAATAGTGCAATACTTTATATTTTATTTCATCAAAAATATGAGTCCTTATATATTATAAACTCATATATGAAAAATTCTCATAGATTAAAGCAAAAGAAGATATTTTTTAATGTTTATAAATTCTTCAATACAATGATATATTTTGTAAATATTTACAAAAAATTTGAGCACAATTAGAAATTTCTCATACCTTGATGCAAAATATAAGAAAAATCTTATGTATAAGAATTTTTTCATCTTTGCTCCTAAAGATAATAGCACAACACTTTATCTTTTTCCTAATTTAGACCATGAGAATTTTTTTATAACTTAATGCAGTTTATTATATGAGTGCTCTCGTATTAAAAATAATAATTACATTAATATTTTTGTTATTATTTAAAAAAATACAAAAATTATCTAAAAAGTCTATGAGTTTACTTAGGCTCTAATTGGCAATTTGCTTTTTTTTTGACTTTTTTATTAAAAATGCCAAAAAGTTAAGCTTGCCCGTTTGAAAAAAATGCGAAAAAAACTAAAAATTTAGAAAGTCAAATGAAAAGGTAGTTCGTCTTGTTTACTATTTAATGTGTTTCATGTAATTCGATTATTTTCATAATTATCATTTTGTTCGCATTGCACACTTAGCACATTGTTTATTTATAATTCATTAAAAAGTAGTGCTAATATATTTGGCAATTATAATTTTTGATGTTATTATTGTCATAATCAAATGCACTTACATTTATGTGGATGTAATTGTCAATACAACATTCACATTTTCTAAATTAAATAATAGCTTAGTTGTTATTTTAGATACATTGTCTTTTAGTTTAAATCATTTAATAATATTCATTTTTATCTTTATTTTCTTTTATGCATTAAATTTTTTATATTAGTTTAGTTAAATCTTGTAATATTAGTTTAATTAAATTTTTTATTAGTTTAATTTTTTTTTGCGTTTCTTTCACTTTTCATTTCTTTTATTTTGATTAATACCAAAATTCACAAAACAAATCTAATGATGCAAGCTTAGTTTTTCCTTTTTGTAGCATTTATTTTATTCTTTATTTGGCCTTGTTCTTTTTATATAAAATTTATAATAAATTTATTTCTTTTTTTGTTATGATTTTAATTATTTGGTTTTATTTTAGTAGTATTTTCTTCTATTTTTCTTAAAACCTTTTTAATTTTAGTTGGATCTTCTTTTGTAAATTTTTTTTTTAGTTTTCTTTGATTAAATCTTTGAACATTATTTTATATCGATAAAAACACAAAAAAATTTCTTATTAATTTAATAATCTTTTATTGTTTACCTTATTATTAAGTTTTAATATATAATTTTTATGCATATTTTATTTTAGTTTAACATTCCTCTTTAGTAGAAATTAATTATGTTAATATTAATCTCAATTATTTTGGTAATATGCATGTTTTAGTTACTTTCTTTAAAATTATATTTCAGAATAACTTAGGTTATTTGTTCTTTTTATTTATTTATTTATTTTTCTTTTATTATTTGAACCATGTTAATTCAAGTCATTTTGATAGTATTGTACGCGGGTTGGCTCCCTGTATATTTTAGTTAGAAATTACATGTCATAGAACTTAGGTTTTTTATTTTTTTATTTGATTTAATTTGGTATTCTATATACGTAGACAATGTATTTTTCTTATTTGATTTTGGATGTTCTCTCATCGTATTTATTTTATGTATTTGCATGCATTTGAGAAATTTAATTAAGAACCATTGATGATTAGTAGAGGCTAACCTCACGGTTGGGCGAATAGGGTGCTTAATACCTTTTTCGATTCGTACCTTAGCCCCCGAACCCTTTTTTTCTGGTTATCGTTTTAAAGATCAATAACTATTTTTGTTTTTCTTAATTTTTCTCAAAAATCAAGTGGCGACACTATTTTCAATAAAAATGAATTTTTAAAATTTGGCTTTCAAGGTGTTAAAATACTTTTCAAACATCATTTGAATTTTTTTATTTTTGAACAACAAAAATTCTAAAATTCCGGCGCCACGCGTACCTACAAATTTAACTTCAATATTACCCTTTTGTACATAATTTCTAATGAAATGATGTCTTATCTCAATATGCTTGATTTTTGAGTGTTGCGTAGGATTCTTTGATATATTAATTGCACTAGTATTACCACATTTAATGAAATATGATCTAAACAAATACCATAATCTTCTAGTTATTGTTTTATTCAAATATCTTATGCACAACAGCTACTAGCTGTATTGTACTCAATCTCAGCTACAGATAAGGCTACTAAGTTATGTTTCTTGCTAAACCACGATATTAAAGAGTGTCATAAGAATTAACATGTTTCACTTATACTCTTTTTATCAACTTTACAACCGGTAAATTCTACATTTGAATAGCCAAATAATTAAAAGGCTATTCCTCTATGATAGAATAATTTTAAATTTTGTGTACCTAAAAAATATCTGAAGATGCGCTTAACAGACGTCACGTGTGATTCTTTAAGATTAGATTAAACTCTAGCACACATGCATGCTCTATACACTAAACATGATATCTGGTCTATTAGCAATAAGATAAAGTAAGGTACCAATCATACCTCTATATCGCTTTTCCTCTACTGCCTTACCATTTTTATCCTTGTCAAACTTTATTGTAGGCACATTAGAATTTTCATAGGTTTTGCCTTTTGCATATCAAATATCTTCAATAAATCTCACGTGTACTTGGATTGAGATATGAAAAATTCATCATGTGTTTGCTTGATTTGAAGTTCATGGAAGTAATTTAGCTCACCCATCATACCCATATCAAATTCTCTTTACATGCACTTAGCAAAATCAATGCAAAAAGATTCATTTGTTGAGCTAAAAATAATGTCATTTACATATATTTGAACAACCAACATATCTTCTCCTTGAGACTTGATAAAAAGAGTGGTACCAATTTATTTTCTTAAAAACTCATTTTCAATCAAGAATTTGCTAAGCCTTTCATACCATGCTCTATGTGCTTGTTTTAAACCATAGAGAATTTTGGTAAATTTATAAACATGATTTGAAAAATCAAAATTTTTGAAGTTATGAGGTTGTTTTACAAAATTTTTCCCCCGAAATAAAATCATTTAAAAAGGCAATTTTGACATCTATTTGATATAGTTTAAAATTTTTAAAACATGCAAAAGCAAGCAACATCCTAATAGCTTCAAACATAACCACATGAGCAAAAGTCTCATCAAAATAAATGTATTTTTCTTAATTGTAACATTGAATTACCAATCGAGTTTTGTTCATAATAACTACTACGTTCTCATCTATTTTATTTTTAAAAATTTATTTTATACCGATGATGGAGTGTTCCTTAGGCCTTAGAACTAAAGTCCAATCCTTGTGTCTTTCAAATTGCTTAAACTCTTCTTGCATATCCAAGGTCCAAAACTCATCATTTTTAGCTTACTCAAAATATCTTAGTTCAGTGTAAAAAAAGAGTACTAAATTACCACAAATATTATGTAGAGAATATCGAGTTTTGATACCTTGAGATGTGTCACAAATGATCAGATCTTTTGGATGACCTTGAGCATACCTCTATTCTTTAGGTAAATTTGGATTTTCTTGATTTAAAGCACCAACAACCTATTGGACTTAATTTTGTTGCAAGTTTGTAGCTTACTCATTATTTAGTTCTTATTGGTCCTTGATAAATATGTCCTCAACACCCTTTTCTATTTTAACCAAGTTATCTTCACAAATTTTTTTTTAAAAAAAAGATTAGCTTCATCAAAAACATCTATAGACTTTTCAACAATTATGGTCCTTTTATTGAAAACTCTATAATCTTTACTAGATAAAGAATAACCTAAGAAAATACTTTTATAAGATTTTGCGTCGAACTTGCCTAAAAGTTCTTTATTGTTATTCAAAATAAAATATTTGCACCCAAAAGCACGAAAATAATCGACGTTAGGTTTTCTTTCGTTCCATAGATCATATGGGATTTTCTTAAAAGAAGCTTGAATCATGGCCCTGTTCACGATATAAAAAGCCTTGCTTACAGCTTCGACCCAAAAATATCTTGATAAATTATTTTTACATAGCATTGTTCTAGCCATTTCTTTCAATGTTCTATTTTTTCTCTCAATAACACTATTTTGTTGAGGAGTTATAGGAGCAAAAAAGTTATAGTCTATACCACTTTCATCACAAAATTTTTCAAAATCTTTGTTTTTAAATTCTCTACCATAATCACTTATGATACTTGAAATTTGAAACATTTGTCATTTTGAATTCTATGAGACAGTTTTGCAAAAGAGGAAAATACGTTATCCTTATGAATCTCTTCTTAAAGTACTTTTTAAGTTAGGAACACTCGGCTTGCACACATCTAGGTTTCTTACATTTATAGCAAATGATCTCATCTTCCTTGTGATCATTCTTGAATATGTCATCCTTGTGATCATTCTTGATAGCATGTGTATAGGTTTTACTTGTTGAGCTCTCGTTTGTGCCCACCATTTTTGAAAATTTTTCTTTCTTCTTGTTTCTTATGTCTAGGAAACCTTTTGAATTTTCTTGTAATGGGACTAGATCTTCATTTTCGTCACTAATGGAGTTTTTATCAGATTTCTCATCAAGAATGGAAGACTTGAAGGCAATGCCCTTCTTCTTTTTATTGTCATCTTTATTATCTATCTTGTTGTTCATCTCATAAGTCACGAGTGGTCAAAGAAACTTCTCCAAACTACGTGTATTGAGGTCCTTAACTTCTTGAATGGCAGTAACTTTTGCTTTTCAACTTTTAGGTACGCACCTAAGAATTTTTCTCACCATCTCTGCATTATAGGAGATCTTTCCAAGTGATTTTAATCCATTTATGATGTCAGTGAATCTAGTAAATATTTCAAAAATAGATTCATCATACTTCATCTTAAACAATTCGTAATTATGAACTAGCATGCTTCTCTCAGATTCTTTGACTTGGTTGGTTCCCTTATGGGTAACCTCATGTCTATCCCAGATCGCTTTGACAGTGTCACGCGTGGAGATACTATTGAACTCTTTGGGGTCAAAAGAGCAATACAAGAGATTTATTGCCTTGGTATTTTTTTGAATATCTCTTATGTTATTTTTAGTTCATTTGTTTTTAGGTTTAGGAACGATTGCTCCTTCAACTGTCTTGGTTGGTCTTTTGGGTCCATTAATGATATCCCTCTATAGGTCATAGTCTACATGTTGAATATAAATTCTCATTTTAACCTTTCAATAATTATAGTTTGATCTGTTGAACAAATGAGATTTGTTGGTGGACTAACTTTCAGATTAAATAGTTCAAATACCAGTTGTTGACATGAAAATTATTAGACGATCAAATAAAGAACAAAAGTCCAAGCAATTGTACCAATTGTTAGTCATAGACAACTTAAGATGGGAGTGAATTGAATTTTAAAAATAATAATAACAATTTTTTTAAAAAAATTCAAAATCTTTTAGTTTCACAAGTAAATATACCAAATATATCAAGAATTAAAATAATAAGAAAATTAAAGAGGTAAGGGAGAGAGAAAATAAATCGAATACCAAGATTTATAGTGGTTCAACTTATTCCAAGTCTACGTCCATTCTTCAAGACTTTTCATGAGAATTTTTATTAAGATAAAATGCTTTACGGGCGTATTAAAAACCTTTTACAACTTTAAACAGATCCTACAAAAACAACTCTTATTTTTTTTAATCACTTTTGAGTTTTTCTTTGAAAAGTCTCACTCACTCACTCAAAAGATTAAGAATGACTCACCCTTAAATACAATAAATATAGTGATTCGCCCTTAAGTAAAAAACAAGAGCCCAAGCTCTTATACCAATTGTTAGTTTTAGACAACCTAAAAATGGGTGAATTGAGATTTAAAAACAATAATAACAATTTAAAAAAAGATTTTATTACTATTATTATTGTTTGTAAAACCCAATTCATCTCCCTCTTGGGTTACCTAGGATTAACAATAAGTATCAGAGCGATGTTGTGGGTTCGAGTTTCCCTACGATAATTTCTGGGGGGAATTGTTGAATTTATGTAGACCAGAATCTCCTTTAAGAGATTCGCTAGTACGTGGAGGGGGACCCTCCACGTGTTATCGGTGCTTGCCAACCTATTCTGTCAGTGTGCCACGTGTACACCGCGAAATCCCTTAAGTCCACCCGCATCACGTATAGACGCGAGGCTTTGCGCTGCCATAAGTATAAGGAAATAAAGTTGTGCTTTCACCATTACCTGTGAATTTTGGTGAGATGGTCAGTGTTTGATCCTAACAATTAGTATCAACTCACTTACTCTCTTTACAAATGATTGAAAATAATTGAATACAAAGAGATGAGATTTGGCTTGAGGAGTTAATGAGCAATAAATGCTTTTTTGATGATTTAAACTTTTGATTCAAGCAATAGAATAGTATCTAGATCTGTCAAGCTTCAAATATTAACCCATTATATAGCCATCTAAAGTAAATAGCTTTTGGTGGATTGGTGGATGCAATTAATGCTTTAAAATTCAACAATTGGAACCAGTACGAGATTTGAAATCTATCGCAGGGATCGACTCAAAATCATTTTGGGTCGACTCAAATATATGGGCCTTGGTTCCTTAAGTGATTGTGTTTACTCATTTTTTCAATTGTATCGACACAAATTCTGCATCTTCCTCACCCACACGGTGATGTCGACTCATATAGTTTTTGGTGTCGACTCAAACATTACTTCAGATTTCCAAGAGAAACCTTTGGTGTCAACTCATATAATTTTTAGTGTTGACTCTTTTTGTCTAGTGAGCTACTGAAATTTAAGTGTCGACTCATCTTTGTTATTGTGTCGACTTATAAAATTGCAATCAGCCTCAATAGTTTTAGAGTTGACTCATTTTGATATGGTGTCGACTCAGCAAATCGCAGACGGTCTTAGTTATTTTTGGGTCGACTCGAAGTCGTTTGGTGTCGACCCAAGTAACTTGTTTTCGAAGGAAATTTTGTGACGACTCAAAAAATCTTTAGTGTCGAGCCGTTTGAGTTGAAGTCGGGAATTGTCTTGAAGCTGTTGTGTCAACTCATTTTGATGCAACGAGTCAGCATAAATGGCTTAAAGTATCAACTCATTAGCCATGTAGTGTCAATACTTATTTTTTTTAAAAATAAATAAATAAAATTATTTTAAAATCAATTTAATTAAGAAAATAAATTATTAAAATCATCAAAATTTAATTAAAATATCATTAGGCTAACAGCTGATATGAGTCGACACCAACAATTGTATGAGTCGACACGGAGTAACTTTTCGGATACCTTTTAACTTGTGTCAGCACCGAATGCATCCTCTAGAGAACCAAATGTCTTAGGTCGGCACCAAAGCACACAAGGTCGACACCAAAATTCTAGTAGCTAAAGTCTCTCAACTGAGTTAGCGCCAATGAAGACTTGTGTCTACACCACAAAAGACATGAAGTTGTTAGTCGACACCAACTTTAATATGAGTTGACACCAAACTTCACGCTGGAGAACTAAAGTAATGAAATGGTCCACACCAAATTGGCTATGAGTTGACATCAAGGTGTTGGTGCTGAAAGTCCAAAAATTGGGTTGACGCTTCATGAAGAATGAGTGGACACTTTTGTCCAAGAACTAAGGCGAAGTCCATTTTTTGTTGACACCAAGAAGTTGTGTGTTGACACTTGCGACATATTTAAAAAAAAGGGCATTAGGTCAAACGGTAACTTGCTCATAGCATTAATTGCTTCCACTAACCACCAACGGTCATTTACTTCAGGGGGCAATAAAATGTGTAAATTTCAGAGCTTTGACTCATGGACCACTGTTTTATTGAGTGCATTGAAAGCCATAAATCTTCTCTTGGTCATTAAAAGCTCATTTACTCATCCAGCCCAAAAATATCACTCACTTTCTTGTTCATTTATTATCAAATCCTTATAAGTGAATGCTTGTGAGTTATTGTTCAAAATTTTCAATTCCATTTATTGTAAAATAAGGTGAGTCACCCTTATTATCTTTAAGAAAATGTTCAGCACTTCTTATAAAAAGTATAAAAGAGTTTAGAAAAACATGGACTGTTTGTAGAAATTTTTTTAAGTTGTAAAAGGTTTTTGAATACACATGTGAACCATTCGTACATAGTGCAAATTCTTAAGGGGAGTCTTAAGGAGTAAACATAGGCTTTAAAGAAACCAAACCACAATAAATCCTTGACGTCTGGTTCAAATTTCTCTCCCTTATCTATTCAATTTCATTGTTGTTATCTTATATGTGTTTATTGTCATACATGTTTTGTGAAATTAAAAGATTTTTCAAAAAAATTATAAACTTGATATTTTTATTTTAAAACACAATTCACTTCCTCTTGGGTTGCCTAGGATAAACACAAAATTATATCCCTAAAGAGGGTGTGGATGGGGAGAGAGAGAGAGAGAGAGAGTGTGTGTGTGTGTGCGCGCGTGTGCGGAGACAGAATGAATGAGATTGAGGGCTTAAGGCAAGAGAGAAACTTGTGAAGGATGGGAAAGAGTAACACGATAGTGGATAGTGATGGAGAGTGGTGACAGTTGGCGATTGAAGCTTGTCGAATATGAGAAAGTTTAAAGGTGTCTTTTTATCTTTTTACTTAAATGTCAAAAAGGTAAAAAGTCTCATTTTTTAACTCAAATGCTTTTAGTTTCTATTGTTTTTTTACAATTTTTTTATATTTTTAAAGTATCATAATTTTTACTATACACATCTCTTTTTTTATAAAAATTATATTTTTAAAATTTACTCGTCAAATTTTGTCAAACAAAATTCATATTAAATATAAAACTTTTTAAAAATAAATTTTTAAAAATTATAATAATTTGAAGCAAAATTTTTTATCTTCTGGCTTAAAGCCATTTTAAGCATTTGGCTTAAAAGCACATATATCACAACCAAATGAATTTTGTGACATGTTAACTTAAATTGGTTTAAAGCCAACAAGTCAGCTTAAAGTTGGTTGCCAAATGAACTCATAATTGTTAATATCAAATATATAGAAAGATAAAATATTGGGGTAAACTGCCAAAATTATAAGATTATGTCTATGATTTTAATAAAAAATAACTGGACGGACAAATACTTAAACATGCTTCAGATTAAAATTTTTGATATCGAACAATTAAAATAAAACTTGGTAATACTCTCAAAATTAGTTTTAGAATTATACCTTTCGAAGTATGGTATGATGATTTCGGTTGCTGCAACAATTTTGAGTCAACGATCCGCTGCGAATTTTGATTTATCGTCAGATCTCCGACACAAGCCTTCTACTGTATTTCCGAATGCTAAACACGAACAAAGTGTAGGTTTTGATCTATCGTGTTCTTCAAAACTTTATTGATTAAGCTTAGAATTTTCAGAGAACATGGAAACTCTAGCCACCTAATCACTGATTGAATAATATGAATTATCACGTGAGGTCTTATAACAACATATAAATGAGCTGCAATAGGGACCTGTGGAGTAAATATGACCTGGGCTCCCAATGTAATTATAAAAATTCATCTCAATCCAGAAGCAATTTTATAAAAATATTAATTATAATTCATTTAAGTAAAAAATTATAATTGTACTCTCAGCCATATTCTAAAAATCGAATATTCGAACTTTTGTTAAATACTTATTTATTATTCTCATGTTAAAATTCTCAATACATGTTGATTAAATTAAATTACTGACAATTATATTTAATTGGCTTATTAAACAAATTCTTTAAGACCTTCCGTTTAACTTATTTACCTGCCGGATAATTAAATCTACATGTAGGATTTGACTCGGTTAAAACTTATAAATTACCTTAAGGGGATATATATCGTCAATTCCGATATTTCAAGATGTGGATTCTATCAATAATTAATATTCACCATATAATCAATATCGTTATCTAACTCACTGGAATTATGATTTATAAAAGATCACACGCTTTAATGAATCAAAAAAACGAATATTAAATATACGTAAATAATTAATTATTTTGGTATTAAGTGTACAAGCACTCATAATAACCATGTGGTGTGAATTAATTTATATAGTTAATATAAAATTAATTACCCTAGCACGATCTCGTTCAATACACATAAAATGTATCAGCATAGCAAGTCAGAACAATAAACGACGCTATTATTCGTTCCCCGTAATCAAAACAGATTAACTAAAATTATGTGCTACAGTTATACTGATGGTTTGTCTAATTCCATCTAAACTGTGAATTAAAAATTTATATTCTACAACAACATGTAATCTGATATTTTGTGTGCAAGTCGAACTATACACATCATATTAAAATATTATGTAGAATAAAAAATATTTATATATGATATCAAATAAATGATGAAATACATACATTACTTATTAAGATTCTCATAAAAAGAAAAAATTAATTTTGTTAAAAAATAAAATTAAATACTATAATTAAAATCATGATTTTTAATATACAATCATAATATAAAATTGTGTAATTAAAATAAAAAATAAAAACTAATTTTTTATCTAAAATAATTTAAAAAAGAAACTTAACAGTTAAATTACAACATAATATGGCCGTTTGGCCACCCTTGTTTATTTGTTTATTGATTTATTTGCTTATTAGCAAATAAGCCAAAAAGCATTTAAGCCACTTCATTTGACTACATTTGTTTATTTGCTAAGCAAATAAGCCAAAAAGCATTAAAGTTATTTCGTTTGGTTACATTTGTTTATTTGCTTATCTGGTTACTCAATTGAGCTTATTTGACTACCCAAATGAGCTTATTTGGCTTATAAGCCAGCTGTTTATTTACTTATTTGTTTATTTATTTGTTTGGCTACTCAAATAATATAACTTATTTTTTAACTTACAAGCTAATAAGCAAATAAGTAAGATTATGCAAACGAACTATATTTTAAATCAAATTTAATTTTTTAGCTGAAAATTTAAAAAAAAAAAAATAATAATAGTTGCCAATCAGCCCTAAAGCGAGACAAGTGCACAGCAAAGCCACTGCGCATAGGCTTTCTCTCCTCTCTCTCAACTTTACCGTTCTCTGTCGTTTTCCGATGCACATCGTCTCCGATTCCCTTGTCAAACCCTAATTTTCCACTCCACAACCCCCCATCATTTCCGCCTTTGCATTGCTCGGTATTCTATGTACTTCGTTCGAATTATTTTCGTAGAATTTTATTTAATGTGTATGAATATACTCAAAATCTTCTCAATTTGAACTTGATTTTTGAATTTTTTCTTGGTTTTAATATTTATGTGCAGATTCTTTTTTTGCATTTCAAGAATGGTTGTTCAGTCACTTCACGGCGTTATTACATATGAAAATGGTATTCATAGTCCTAATCTTGACAATGGAGTTTCTGTTGCCGCTCATCAGCGCCATTTGATGGTATCGGGGGTTTCTACGGGCGACTCCGTAAGCATAAAATGCGAGGAAGTTAAAGGTAACGATTCTGAGATCCCAGGGTTAGAGAGAAGGACCAGTGCTAGGATTCAAAAACTAAAGAATGATAAAGCTCTTCGCCTTCGTGGCAGAGAAGAGTCATTGAATAACATGGAAGAGAGAGTCGTTCGGAAAAAAATCAGAGCGTACGAACGAAGAAAAGTGAGTCCACCAGGTGGGGGTCCTCCAGTGGTTGACAAAAACAAGGGTTCCAAGGGTGACAAAGTGGCTTTGGGGTCAAATGAGAGTAATGCGAGTTGTAACGATAAAGCTCTTCGCCCTCGTGGTAGAGAAGAGTCATTGAATAACATGGAGGAGAGAGTTGTTCGGAAGAAAACCAGAGCGTACGAACGAAGAAAAGTGAGTCCACCAAATGGGGGTACTCCAGTGATTGATGAGAACAAGGGTTCAGAGGGTGATAAAGTGGCTTTGGGGTCAAATGCGAGCAATGCCAGTCGCAATGGTGAGGGTGGTCCGGGTGCGGAGATGAGTATTGGTTTGACAGAGGCTGCAGAGACGGGTATTGGGCGCGAGAAAAGTGCATATGCCCTAGTTACAGAGACTTTGAGGACTTTTAACAAGCATTACCTTCACTTTGTTCAGGTTTGTTCTTTATGCTCTACCCGTGCACACACAGCGGATGCCACTAATGCAAAGCGTACAAATATGACAATTGAGTTGCTTCTATATTGTTATTTTAGTGTGTGCCATTTCATGCCACATCTATGAGTAAGAAATGCTTGTGAGAATTGCATGTTTGTATAGCATTTTTCTTTGGATGCATACGTCTACAAGCCCGTGCAGCTCTTTGTTTTTCTAGAAAGTTGATGCCTGACCTATTTAACCATTTGTAATATATCATTGTCTCCCTTACTTTGTTTATGATGTTAGTTTAACTTAGATTTTATCGATTCCACGCTGCTAATAGTCGAAGTATTGTGCTCTTTATTGCAATTGAATGAAGAAAGATGTAGTGTTGGAATGTTACAACTCAATGCTAACCTGGTTTTGTTACAGAATTTTGTTACAGAATCTTGGCATTAGCAGAAAAACTATTAAGTGATGGTTGGGAAATGTGGTTTCTGTAGATGATTATTGTCCCATTTAGCTTTGTTTTGCTGATCAGTTTTTCATTGGAGTCAGAATCTGCATCAAGATTTAGATTGTTGTGTGCCTATGGTATGTTAATCTGAGTGGACTTTTCCCATGGGAGGATGTTATCATGCTTGGAGGAGGATGTGGCACCCCCAATAGCTCCTTAGGAAGGCCCAAAATTGCTAGTGGAGAAAATCTGATAGGATTAAGTGGCTCCAGACATCTCTTTGTGATTAGTCTCTCTTTGCTTGTGGTTTGTGAAATTGATGGGTCAAGAGACTGTAATTTAAACTTTGAATCAGATTGTTTTGCAAGCGCATGACCAAGTTGGGTAGTGTACCAAATAAACTTTAATTTTCTTGGTTTTTTCATTTTCAACTTTTGAATGTGGGTTTAATGGCCTGCGTTTCTTTGGATAAATCATTTTCTCTTTCCATGATTTTAATGTTGTTGCCTATTCAGTGCTTCATTGGAGGTGTATCTTATATTATATCATAGCGAGAACACAACCTTGTGTTTAGATCTTATGCTATCTCCCCACTCTCTATTTTAGTAATATTTTAGTAATGTAGTATATATATGGATGTTTATACATGCATATGTGTTTGTAAGAGGAAGATTTTCAAAATTATTTTACCTCTGCATGAGTTTATTACTTATATTTTGTACTTATATATCATGGTTTTGGGAATCATACTAAATCCTAGAATCTGCAAGTGAATTTCAATTGAATTTTCTTTCTAATATGTCCCAATTTTGTTTCCAATAAATTGTTTGCTCTCCTGTTACGTAATTGAGAAAAAAAATTGCTGTTCTATACCGAGGCTGATAGTTGCTACTGGTGTCGTGTGGATTTTGCTATCAATGACAACTGCAATGGGGGAAACCTAGTGAATGCTATCTAATTGCTGAAATTGATATTTTATTGATGGCTTTGCAAGGGTTTAGCAACTTTGAAAGAGAACCACATAATTGTGATAAGTAAAAAGTTATAAATAATTTTCAAGTTACTAAAACTAATTTCATGTACAAGTGGCATTCACATAATCGTGATAGATGTGAAAGACTTGACAGTTTTCTCAAGTGCATTGAAGATAGCTCTACCAATTTATAGTACAATCTACTCCAAACATTTCGTAATCCATTGTTTGGATTCTAGTTCAATGAGGTTACATGTGCTACAGAAGTAATGAAGTGCAGTTTAAACAGTGTCAAAGTTCCAGATAATGCTATCACATTTCAATTCGATACTAGTTTGGATGTTTTACTTTCTTCTTCGCTGAGTACTTCTGTTTCTTTCTCTAGTTTGTAGGGTAATACGAGGTTTGGTTGAAATTAATTATTTCTTGCAAGTATAATACATTTCTGTATTATTATATTTTATCTTTCATTCTTTTGCTTTTTCACCCTTTAGTAATGAAATCTTGCGAAATGCCCTCTTGCTCCTGTTTATCACGCTCGTGCATGCATTTTTTTGAGTCAAGAGTTTATGTTTTTCCCCCTCTTCAAAATTTACTTTCTGCTTAAGGTTGCATGAGAAAAATGCGCGTTCATATTCTTCTTTATAATTGCCCACAGGAAGAGGAAAAGAGGTGCAGCAGAGTAGAAAGTGATCGAAAAACAGCCAAAGGTTCAAATTCTAAGGTTAGCAACTATTTCATTGTTAGTGGAGGTTCGTAGCTGGTTATTTTAGATAATGTAAGCAATTATTCAAACTAATTATCTTCTTTATTTTTTAATTTTTTTTCAAATACATTTTCTTGTATGATTCCCTTGAAACTTTTTACCTGTTTATATCTGTGTTTGTATCTTGGTTAGCTTTTTGCATTGATGTTGTTTCTTAACAAGTTACTTTATTGGATTATCAGTAATCTTTACCCCCGGCCACAAATTTTTTAGGCCATGCTAATCTAGATTTGATATTTGACATTGCGGATAAACCACATGCCTTCAATCATACTAAGCTAAAGATGGAACCTTGAGTAGTTGTTACAGCTGTATCAGTGTTGTAACGGCTGTTATAGCCTTTATGTAATGGTGATAGGCTGAGCTTTGCTACCGCTTCGCCCAGCTCCTATGTCTACCATGCTGTTATGGTCCTGGTTTTTAAAACCTCGAGCTGTACATCCATACCTACAGTCTTACAGCCTCCTTTTAGAAATTTGTGTTCAATGTTATATGTACCGGTCAATCACAAAATAACTGGAACTGTGAGTGTTCTTCCACTTGGCCTATCCTGCTTTAATTCTACGAGTAACGCTACCATTTTTTTTTGATTTTCTTCCTTGAGGACGTATTTCTTGGCCTCTGATTCTAACTAGCCGGG
>JAOTRH010481776.1:0-25339 GCA_034768845.1 Heliamphora exappendiculata | reverse complement strand
TCGTCTGTCTTTCTCTCTCTTGCAGCTTGCTCCGTAACCTGAGAATTGTATCTCTTCTTTCTTACCTTCTGTCTCTCGGTATATTTGTGTATCTCAATCTCGTTCTGTCCTTCTTCTTTCTCAGAAGGAGACGACCATTATATAGCCCCTTCAAGAAGGAGAGGGGTTATAGAGAATTCAATTACCACCGAGAATTCAATTGCCACTTATGGCTATTGAATTCCAGGCTGACCCTCAGAGCTCTTGGCTCTGTCTCTTCCTCTTTTGAGACTCTGTCTCTTCCTTTTCTCTGAGTGAAGAATGTAACTAGCCCTTTCATTATGGAGGGGTTTTTCTCTGGAAATCAATAGCCACTCATGGCTGTTGGTTTCTAGGCTTCAATTGCAATTGAATGGCCAATTCAATTGTAACTGATCCAGCTATTAAAATTTGAATTTCAACGGCCAATGAAATTCACAGATTTCAACAAATTTAACAGCTCGGCTAGATTCTTCACTTAAAAATATTGGTTGTATTTAGGTACAGTAAAGCTATTAATGTTAAGGGCTTGATTGGCAACTAGATTAAAAATTAATTTCTTAATTTTTTTGTGTTTTGAATTAAAAAGTTGAAAATTTTGAACTTACAGACTTTTTTGATCGATTCCTCAATCTTTTAGTCCTAAATCTTCTAGTTCTAAGCTTGTATACCGAATCATCATTGACTGTTCTTCTCTTTATTTCTACAACAACGAATTCTCGTAACAGTCTTCTCCGATGAAATTTTCCGTCGAAACTTAGAACGTCATCTAAATTTTGTTGTCAAATGATCTTTGATGTTTGTAATGCACAAAACAACTCTTGGTATGATCTTGATGCTCAATAGAAGTATGGGTCAAAAGTTGATTTCGCGCACTAATAATAATCTATTTAAATAGATCATCAAACCCTCGGCAGCCAGAAAATGAAAACAATTAAACTGCCTGAACACCACTCGAGCGGTTAGTTGGGTACTCAAGCGATAAGGTGGTCGAGGCTGTCTCTCGAAGTTTTGATTGCTTGTTTATGTTGCTAGTATGTGTGTTCTATTTTTAGACTTCAATGAGACTTTTATTAAAAAATTAAAATCTAGAGATTATCTAGATCTTTTTAACATATTAGATAATCAAGAAACTCTCAAAACATAAATAAATTACCTAAACCAAAAGGTTTCTTAAACAAAAACTTCCAAACCAAATAAACTTCGGAATAACTTGACTTACTTAAAATCTTGACATTCTTAATCACATTGAATTTGCCAAATAAAATAAAAACAAAAAAATAGAAATTAAATTGAATTAATTTCTTTACAAAAGCTAAATTAGATTTAAAATAAGTTATTTAGTAACTTTACTTTCAAAATAGTTTTTTTTAAATTGGTTGTATGGGTAAAAAGTTAGCTTTTTTACTTTTTATTTAAAGTGGACAATTTTACCATTCTATAAATTTGATATTAAAAATTATATATAATTGGTAGTAATAGTAAATAAGTTATATATGAATAAGGGTATTATTATATTTTAAAAATAGTAAAAATTTAAATAAAATATTCTAAGAGTTTATATTTTGATTTAATTTTTTAATTTTTTTAACTTTTTAATTTTTTACCAAACGAGTAATTTTAATTTTTTAACGTTTTTAGTTGAAAAATCAAAAGGCAAAAAAGCGGAAGATGTCAATTAGGCCTAATACTCTTACTAAAATTCTTACCTAAAAATACTATTTTATACATTTCTACATGGACAGTTTTTAATATATTTTTAAAAACAATCTAGTTTGTTTTTTTAACAGTGGTTTTTAATATGGGTTTTCAGCAAAAAATTTAAGAAAATAAGTTTTAATGCGTAAGATCCATCAATAAAATTTTTAATGTGCGAGATCCAATCACCTATAATACAGATAAATTTAATACAAACAAATAAATTTATATATAATGCATACAGATTAAGTGTTAAACAGATAAATTTATTTGTTCATTCAAACAAACATAAATTTTAAATAGATAAATTTATCTATTTTATGAAATAGGCATAATTTGCTAAACAGATAAATTTATCTTTTTAGTAAAATAAGTACAATTTGACAGATATATTTATCTGTCTTCTTATTTATGTAAGATAGATAAATTTATCTGTGTGTTTTATACGCATTTTAAAAAAATATGATATTTTTTATACAGATAAATTTATCTGTATAGTTTATCTGTATTCTTATTTATGCAAGACAGATATATTTATCTGTATACTTTATACATATTTTAAAAAGTACACAAATTAATGTATTTATTCTATGATTCAACTTAACCTCACATGTTAGAGTTTTTTATAATAGACAAAAAAATAAAATTAACACTACATTAAAGACTTAAAACTAATTTTTCATTTTTAATACACATTTGGTGAACCTAAACTTATCCATTTTCATAAGTATAGAACTGGTGACATTACACCCTTTTACATAATTAGCCTGCATTTTGGTAAATATAATTTTTTATTGTTCATGACAAATCCAGTCGACATATTGTCCATTTTCATGCCTTAAACCCTTGCTAGAAGATAACAGCACATGCAGATCCAACAGTACTTCCAAGTAAAGATTTGGCCATAATAAGGTCTTGTTTGACAATTTTATTTTAAGTCAAGTTTGTTTTTTTAAATTATTTTAAGTTAAATGAGTAAAAAATTTATTTAGTGAATTATAAGAGTGACTTTAAGTTAAAAAATACTAAGTCAAAAAATTTATTTTAAAGTGACTTTCACTTTAAAGGCCAAAAGAGTTTTAAATCAAAAAAATTATTATAGTTTTTAAAATTTTATTTTTATATAATTTTATATTTCATATCGATCTTGTTTAATAGATTTTGACGAGTAAATTTTAAAAATATAACTTTTTATAAAAAACGAATATGTATAAAAAAAGTTTTTATATTTTATAAAAGTATGTAAAATTATTTTATGTAAAAGAACAAAAAAACAAAAAAACAAAAAGGCTAGAAGGCTAAAGCCTTTGGATTCCAAATAAAGCTTTGTCTTTTTAGCTTTATGTAAAAAATAAATAGTCAAACTTTGAATTCTTTGCCAAACAAGGCCTACCTCCATAACCAAAGGAATGTGGGTAACTTAACTTAAATGGTTTACTTCAATTTCAGACATCCCCAGATCAAAGTTTCAAAAAATAAAATCGTTACTTAACAATGATAGTGTATATGAATAGAATTAAATACGATGTAAGATAAAATTTATAATATTAAAAAAAATTATAAAGCGTTAATCTGTTCAAACGGACGAAAAGAGCGTCCGAACAGAATAGAAGTCTTACGGGAAAATTCAAATTTTTTTCAAACTCAAAAAATTGGAACTCGATACACTCACAAGGCGGAATAAAAATTATACCTGCCTGATTCTTCTAATTTGATCATATTTTAGCACTCGAATTTAAATTTGAAGATTAACATAGTAAAAAATCGGCAATTTCATTGTCGCTCAGTTATTCTACTATATTTTCAAATGCTAAAATAAAAACAAAATGTGAACTCTGATCTTTTTTATTTTTAATTTTGTCTGACACAAACATTATTCCAAACATTACAAATTATGAAAAACAACCATAACAGATGACGAGAGATTTAGGTAATTGAATTCCTCAATATGAAACTATTTGTAATGGAAAATCCAAAAGCTCCACTAGATTCACCACCTAAAACTCACCAGTAATTTATAACTTTTTATTTCGTAATTTAGTATATAGTTAAAAAAATCTAAACATATTTATTTATAATATGTTTATTTATAATTTTTTATTCTAAATTAAATACAAATGATACTTTTCTAAATTATAAATTTATAACTTTAACAACTATTTACAAATTATGCTTAAGATATAATCATATTTTTTTAACTATAATCTATAATTTATAATTAGTTACAGCAGATATCAATATCTTATATGAGCTGTATTTTAATTCAACATAATTCTTTATAAATCAATATTTTTTGTCTAAAGTTATTTTTTAAAAAGTTTTGACAATTATGATCTTTATATATTAAGAATTGAAAGAGACAGTGGTTATGTGAATTTATATTTTTTTATCAATAATTGTGTTCATGCGTTGTTGGTAGATTATGAATTGAGAAAAAATATAAATAACAAAAATATCAAATTATTTTTAAAAATTATGTAAATAAAATAAAATATTACAAAAAGTTTATTAAGGTATTTTTTTATTATAATAGTATAGATGTAGATTTTTTATTCTATTAATATATTATTATTAACAAATATCAAGTAATCGAGTGACCGTAATTAGCCCGACCATTCTAATTTAAATTATTGTCATGTCACGACAGGTACCCCCAACCATTTTGACCTTGCATTCGGACGCATCAAGAAGATGAGAATCGCATCGCCAAATTGCCAGTTTTTATTCGAATAATCACCAAAAGATGCAAGATTTCCATTTCCGCACAATCGAGCTCACCTTTCCCCGAATTCGATCGATGTTTTCTTCACGTAATTCTGTGGTCAGTTAGGGCTTTAACCCCTCAAATTCGATTCCGACTATCGAATCGTTAGGGTTCAGAGATTTATCGGTGTTTTGATCAGAATCGGCGTTAGGGTTCTTTTTTTTGTTTGAATTTTGGTTGCGATCGGCGACATGAAGATCGAAGAGTTGGACGAGTTTGAATCCGATGGAAGGAGTTACAGTCAAGACCGGGTTTCTGGGATGCAGATTGTTCGAGTCGATGCGAAGAGAGCGATAGTTGGGGCCGGCGCTCGTCTCCTGTTCTACCCTACCCTCCTGTACAATGTTTTCCGGAACAAGATTCAGGCTGAATTCAGATGGTGGGACGAAATTGATCAGGTTTTGGGACGAAAAATCCTGATGTTTGGAATGACCACACAAAAGCCTTCTAATTTGTGGTCTAAAACGCACACTTAATTTCTGACAATACTAGTGTTTTTTCGTGTTTATTTCACGTGCTTATATTTGTGTGTTTTATGTAGTTGTTTCTGGTGATTTTTTTTTTCATTTTTTTGGTTGCTGGAAACTGAATTGCTACTAAAAAACTGACTTTTTTTGTTGTTCTAATGGTGTGCGGTTTAGTGGCCTTTTTGAAATGGTTCTTCATGGTCCATTTGGTTGTTGAGAAAATCCATGTTAGATGAAGTCTCCTAAATGTATGAAATAGTCACTCAATACTTAGATGAAGTTATGAGATGCGTCCGATATTTTCTTAGAAAATATATTTAATAATTCAAGTTTACTTAATATAAATTATACGTAAATTTTGATTTTGTATATATGAAATTTTGTCAACACACTTCACTCTAGAAATTTAAAAATTATATATTAAAGAATATGAATATCTTATCGTGGCTGAGTGTCCTGGATATGAGAATTAAATGAATCCGATATTTAGAACTTTGACCAAATCAAACTACTTTTTTTTTTCTGTTTCTCAGTGTTCTCAGTACCCAAATGGAATATGAATGAGGTTTAAGAGAACACGATTAGTTGATTTATGTTCCATTTTTATCTTATTTTTTCATCAGTATCTTCTGCTGGGGGCTGTTCCATTTCCTAAGGATGTTCCACGATTGAAGCAGCTTGGTGTTGGTGGTGTCATCACCCTCAACGAGCCTTATGAAACTTTGGTTCCAACATCTTTGTACCATGTGAGTGATTTCTACGTGTAATTATGATCATTTTTTAGGTAATTTGTTTTTGAATAGCTATGAAGCATGAACACAGGACACACAACATGGGACACAGAAATTTCAGAAAAATGAGGACATGAATACGGTGGGGATATGGTGAAAAAACATATTATTATTTTTTAATTTATATATATTTACTCCATGTTTAGAAATAGAACAACCAGAGACAGCATATCAAACACAATTACAATTTTCAACCTCGTTCATCATTCTAATACGACATCATTTGAATGAAATATAACATCATTTGAGTGAATTATGAAAATCACATTCATAAAAAAAAAAGTAATCATCCAAATTATCCGATGCAAAAACAAAAGGGATCCTTGTTGAGATCCTTGTTGTCTAATTTCAGTTTCGTCTAATACTCTTTGAAATTTGGCGAGCTCTTTACTTATTACTTTAGGACACACTGCTATTCTCATATTTTTAATTTTCATTAAATAAGCTTTTACCCTTGTATATAATCTTCTATATGAATCGTGACAATAATTGCATTGAAAAGCATAGTTTCTTTTTTCTTTTTCAATTTTCTCCATTCTTTTCACATGTTACCAAAGTGATTTACCATTTTTAACATCACACGTATTGAAAGTGCTACTAGCACTAAGTAGAAGATGAAATGATTTCCTATCAATAGCAAACAACAAAACATAGAAGTATCTAATAATAAATAAGCATTGAGAGCTATTCACACTTATGAGCAAAAATGCTATGTCCTCACAAAAAAGAGGAGAAGTTCTATTTGAATACTGTTGATAAATAGGATTAAGCAAAAAAGGGAGTTCGGATTAAGCAAAAAAGATATTTCGGGTTTGCAAGAAAGGGATTTCACGTCAATTGAAGGTTGACGATGGTTGATTGAACATCGATAGTCGTTGAAGAAAGAGGGGAGACGAAAAATGGGAGAAGAAGAAGACAATGCGTAAAAGGAGGGAGGAGGGTAAAGGTCACCGGAGATGGAGTCGTAGGTGGTTGTCGGTGGGTTGTTGGTACAGGCGTATTACCGTATTACTGTATTAGGGTATTAGGTTTTTGACAGCATTACTGTATTAGGGTATTAGGTTTTTGTTCAGCCGCATATTACGTTTAGGGTTTTTTGCGTGTTACACTGTTACGTATTGGTGTTTTTCGCGTGTTGTCGTGTCTCACCGCGTTTCCGATTGAAAATAAAAATAAAAAAATAGGACATGCCAGGTGGCATGTCCAACACACGTGCCCTGGCGTGCCCGTGTCTCGCGCATGTCTGACACTGCTGCAACGCTATTTTGGCGTGTCCATGCTTCATAGATCCCTACAAATGCTATTAACATTTGTAGGGATGCATCTGCATCAGTGGACTTGATGCTTGAATATTTGGATTTATCACATGAGGGCTGACAGCTAACTTGCTAAAGTGACTTGCAAATTTAAATGATATTCAGTTTTGCTCTTCTTTGTGTATCTGAGAAAGGCTCAGAACTTTCACCTGTGATTATTAAATGTACTATTCTATCTCATCACTATTTCCTAATTCCCATAAATGACTTGTACTTTTGATTTTAATTCGAGGGACTGGCTCAAGACATCTACAATAAAAATCTAAGTTCATCCCCTCTTGGTGGAAGTGATCTTGTCAATTGTAGTTTAAGGAAACTAAAATTAGAGAAAATCTTGGGTAGGTTTGTAGAAAAATGGTCTTTAGTTTAAGAATGTCCTATGTCCATCTAGTGTGTGCCAATAAATTTGCGTAGTAATATTTTCGTGTAATGTATGAATCATATAGGATTACTTAAGGCTTTTTTTGGTTCCCATTTGTAGATTCACCTCATTATTGGTTTTCTTTTTCAAGGCACATGGGATAGACCATCTGGTCATTCCTACCAGAGATTACCTCTTTGCACCTTCGTTTGTGGATATTGATCAGGCAGTGGGTTTCATTCACAGTAAGTAAAGCTTCTTTAACACACCTAATCTAGTGCCGTGTTCACATAAATTCTGCTTCCTGATGTATTGCTTTTTCACTTTTGAATGCAGAGAACACATCTTGTGGTAGGACTACTTATGTCCACTGTAAAGCTGGGCGCGGAAGGAGCACCACCATTGTGCTTTGCTATCTGGTAATCTTCTTTTGCCTGCAAATTTATAATTCTGTTGCTGAACACGGGCGTGATTTTATAAATTTTGGTTTTTCTTTTTTGGAACCAAACCCAACCAAATTAAGCCTCTGTCCCAATCATTTGAGGTCGGCTATTTGAATCTTTTTCCGCCATTCTTACCAGAGATTACCACTTTTCTTGGTGCATGTTAAATTGCCGTAGGTGTTCTAATTCCTGTTAGATAATCTGGAAATTGTGGAGATGAGTTTAAGTTTTCCCATTGTGCAGGTGGAGTATAAGCACATGTCTCCAGCTGCTGCCCTGGAGTACGTGCGTTCAAAAAGGCCTCGAGTGCTTTTGGCTCCCTCACAATGGAAGGTTAGTGATGTCAACATCTATTTTGATAAATGTTTTAAAAAAAACAGATTTTATGAAAGTAAATTATACAATAGGTCTACAATTTCGAATTCTTTTTTTCCCCACTGGTGAAAGTGACCAAGAAAAGGTGGAGTGTACTGTGCATCAGAACTGCCTGCATTTTGGGGCTGAAATGCATTCATTAAATTTTGAGCAATTTTAGAACAAAAAACAAGTAGGGTATAAAAAAGAGTGTAAAGATTTATTTTGGGGTTAAAATTTTCCCTAAAACTTCCATAAAAATTCCCTTGTTCTTTTGAACAAGATGAGATCTCTGATGCTAAGGCTCAATTTATTCAACCAAAGTTCTTTTCCAGTAACAACCATATAAGTAATTGATCCTTTGGCTTTTCATTTTTGTCATTGCTTGAAATCAATTGTTTTTGATAAGCAGGCAGTTCAAGAATACCAGCAGCATCGATTGGCTTCTATTACACGCTCTCCCTCTGTGGATGCAGTTTTGATTACAAAAGAAGATTTAGAAGGGTACCACAGCTCTTGTGATGATGATGGGAGTAAGGAGCTCGCAATTGTCCCCATGGTGTCAAGGGCTAGGCCAATGATGGCGAGGCTGTCCTGTCTCTTCGCATCTTTGAGAGTTTCTGGCGGCTGTGGACCTATTCCTAGGCAGCTGACCGAGGCACGTGCTTGTTGATGGCACCCGAGTAATTAGGTGGTTGCCTGTATGAAGGAGCGGTATGGAAATAACATCGGAGAGTTATTTATTTCCACGTTTTTCGATAGTCTTGTGTTTCAAGAGAAAAAAATACTGAATAACGATGAAGAGGATTTCGATTGGCTGTTCAGTTCAATCTGTGTATAATGTCGGGCTCTGTTCAACCTGCAGTTCTACTTGTACATGACTCCTGCATGAGCTTATGTTATTTGAAATGAAGCTGCATATGAGCGCATTGGTGTTTACTAATGAGCCACTAGTGCATTCATTTTGAAAGAGAACCTAAGGATGCTTAACTGTAAAGTTTTGATGGATTTCGGTGAATTAGTGCTAGGATGATTGCATTCAAGAGTTTATTTCTTCTCTTTTGATGGGTTTTGGTCAATATCATTGCACCTTCCCAAGACCTTCATCGGCATTTGAAAAATGATTAAAAATTTTTTAAAAGGAGTGCAGCATAAGGACTTCTCAGGTGATTACCTATCTTAGTATTACTTTTGTTGAAGTACGTTTGATTGTAGAATTCTAAATGAGATCTGGTGCATTAGTATTGGTATGATCACGTCTTAAGAGTTCTTTGATTCCTTAATTTTCAAATGTTCCTTTGGTCCGGTATCATTGCACCTCCCGATATTTTGAGTTGTTATTGATCTGGACATGAATTACTGTTTGGATTCTGGAAGTGCCATTCTTGAATGACTTTGCCAACTGGATTGTCTTCTTCATCTTCATTTGTTTTCGTTTGTTTCTGTTCTTAGTTGTAGACAGGGTTTAGCTCATGGACCAGCTTCCTCCTCATCCTCTCGGCTACTGGTATTCTGCTCTTCTCCATCTTCTCCATCTTCTCCATTCTTTCTCTTTCTCTCTCTCTCTCTCTCTAAAAATATCTCTCTTTATGGTTGAAGCCTCCCTAAATTCATCCATGTAATGGAGAAAAGGAAAAGCCATTTCTTTTATTCTTATTTTTCGGTACACATTTCTTTTATTGTTCTATGCTTCCTCTGTTTTCACTTTCATTCCTGTAAATGGGGTGTGGGTGTGTCGTATATATAGCCCATATTTGATTTATTGGATAGGATGGAATATGATAATAAGGATAAATAATAGGTCAGTTTTATATATTTTTTAATATCATGAAATAGTGAAGTAGATTATATATATTATGATATTATTTTTATTATATTTGGTTAAAATTGTTTAATATATGATATAATAATTGAAAAATTATTTTTAATCGTTGAATAAGCAAGTGAAATAACATAGAAGGGAGACTAAATAATCTTAGGAGAGATAATGGAGGATTAATAATCCATTTGGTAAGCCAACCTGTGACTAACAATTCAAAAAGACATTCTAAAAATATGAATTTTACATATTTTTTTAGTCTAATTTAATTCTAGTGTACCAAAACAAATTTTCAGAATCTTTGCAATTATTTAGGTCTCGTTTGGCAATTAGTTTTAAGTTAAATTTTTTATATTTTTACTTAAAGTTAAAAAATCAAAAACTTTCATTTGGAAACTCAAAGGTTTTTAGTCTTTTAGTATTTTTAGTTTTTTTTTTTTACATAAGTTTTTTAATGTATTTTTTAAAAATATCATAATAAAAATGTTATTTTTTTTATAAAAATTATATTTTTAAAACTTATTTGCCAAAATCGATCAAATAAAATCTATATTAAATATAAAATTATATAAAAATAAATATTAAGAAATTATAACAATTTTAAGTAAAAAATTTTATCTTTTGGCTTAAAATTACTTTAAACCAAACTTTTTAATTTGTTGTCTTTTGTTTAAAGTCACCCGTAGAGTTCACTAAACGAATTATTTACTTATTTGACTTAAAGCAATTTTAAGTAAAAACTTAATTTATATCTAAGTTGCCAAACAAGGCCAAAAACAAAATAAAAAAAAATGCTTTTCCCTGCATTGATCGAATAGTGATTGAAGTCCAATCGTTGTGAAACTTTAGCCGTATATTCTGAATACATAAATCTTGTTATTAATGGGTGTTGATCATTGGCAGATTGAGATCTAAACTCTAGTTTTACATATTAACTAGATTTTTAGTCATAAAAATATTTTATTCCTATATTCTTTGATAGAAAAATTTGTTTATAAAAGCAAACAAATTTTGAAGATTTCAGTCAAGGTGAAAACAACCCTGTGGGTAAGTGCAAGCTTTGGGGGATGTCATTTTTCCATTGAAGACTTCATCTATAATATTGAAGCTGTAAAAGGGTTGAGGTTTTGAAGTGGATTCTCACTTTTGTGTATTTGTATTTTAGGGAGCCTTATTTTGACAGTAGCCATAGCTCCTTTAAGTGGTGTATTCCAAAACACTTAGCTGTAACATCTCTTTTATTGGTAATATGCTAGTTCTTTTTGTTGTTAAAAGAAAAAAAAAGTTAGATAGAATATCGTAATTAAATGCATAAACAAATCACGTATTTTAAACAAATTATTTTTTGTTGAGACAATTGTAATTTGTTCATGTATTTTACGATGGCTGATCAAATTAATTTTCTACAAGGATGATTTGTACACAACGTGAGCCACACGCCCACCAAATGGCTTGGGCTGAACCGGGAACGAACCGCAAGCCACAAGCCATTCTTACACCTCTATCGAGCATCAAATCCTTCAGTAGACACCAATTTGGGTTAGGTCTTTGAGGTATTTTAGGTCTCTTTAAACGCTCATTTGCATTGACAATGGTGAAATCAACACTGACATTTAATATATTTGAAATGAATTTGCTTGAGGGACTCCGAAAACCAGTTCTAAGTTGGGAATGCATGTTGCAACTCTCCGTCCCAAACAAAGTTACCGAATAACATTGGTTGTATGATTTTCATGATTTTGACTCATTGTAAGGCCCAAAATTGGGCCCAAAGGAAGGCTAAACTCACAAAGGCAGGCCTTATAAAAACTATACCCCCAAAAAAGACCACAAAATGTGAAAATGAAAGCAGAATTGAGCCTTTGTGAAAACCCAACATCCCATAGAGAACAATTCTAATATGAGCCATAAAAGTAGATATTTTTGCCGAACCATGTATATGGGCCTCTGGTAACTGAAGCTGCACATTAATTAAGGGATGGTGGGCTTTTGTGTATGCATGAAAGCCAGGCCAGGCCGGCCCTGGGCATAGGCCGAAAAAATCGTAAAATTTTGGAATTATATTTTCAAAATTAGGTTTTTAAAAATAAAAAATTTGATGTCTTTTTAAACCTATACTTAACATGTAATGCAAAAGATTAACTAAAAGCAACACTAATTATCCAATAATATTAATAATCTAATCAAATATCTCTAACAATAATATGTATAATGCGTGCTTACTAAAAATATCCATAATCCGTAATAGTAGTTATCAAAATTATAAATATTTTAATTTATTCTTGATAAATTATAAAAAAAATATAAATTTGTATACAAGGTTGAGATTTATCGTAATTAAAAATACGATAACTAATATACTCTAGGCGAATTGAGTTCGATTGATAGCGAGTTAAAAAATATAACCTGTAACCCTAACTCAATCCACCTTAAAAAATATAACCTGTAACCCTAACTCAATCCACCTACTCACATAGGTGGTGTTTGGCATTGTTGAAACTTTAATATTATTAAAACTAATAACTTATATGCAACGACCAAAATAGATCACTGATCCAATAATTTGAATAAAGAGTCTAACAATACGGTCCAAAATGTTAAATTCAAGTTATTAGTAGTATTTCACATGTTTCATTATATACCATATTTAATTTTTATCTCTTATCGACATAGAATGAGATATCACATTATAGATTGTAACATGTAGCAGAAGTTGTAAGTGTTTTTAATAAATATTGTAATTTATAACTGAAATAAAAGAAAAATTAATTATGATTTGTAATAGAAGTAATAAGTACTTAGATTAGATTGTAATTTATAGTTAAAATTAGTAGTAAGAAACTAATAAAAACTACAGCAGAAAAGTTTTGCCACAACACTCACATTAATTAAGGGATGGTGGACTTTTGTGTATGCATGAAAGCAGCAGCTCAGTGACTGAGTCTTCTTTGTTGAAGAATCCAATTTAATAAAAAAAAAGTGGATATATATATATACACATATATATAGGCCATGTTGTGATATTCACCATTCCACTAACACACAATTCCTCCTGCAACTTCTTTAGGTGACCGAATCTGCACACAGGGAAGCTCTAAGTAGATCTGCTAATGCTCTCCCCCTTAAAAAGCATCCAAAATCTTCCATACATAAAGTGAAATAATTGAATAGCACCTTTTTATAGCTAGGTTGAACAAGACATGGCATTTCTTTTCTCATATTGCGTGTACAAAGAGAGACACCCACCTTTCCCCCCTAATTCTCTAATATCACCGCTGAAACCATCTTTTTTTAGGAGTGCTATTTTGTTCACCAAACAAGGTGTATCTTGTTTGGACTTTGATTTTACTTTTTAAATTTTTTTTAAAGTGTAAGTCTAAAGTTGTTCTTGTTTGGGTGGTGAAAATAAAAAAAATTTATTTACCAATTCAAAAAAATAAAAAAATAGGTGGATGGACAATACGCACTACTTTATTGGTTTAAACAGTAAAATTCATCGTATGTCTGGTAATGGTGGTGACCACGTATTGGATTAATAGGAGAGTGAATATTATTACCATCTTGTCAATGCGTGAACAAATTTATTTTTTCTTCTTAGAGTTTTTCTCCATTTTTATTTGCATACCCTCGACGATAAAGCTAAATTCTCATTAATTTTTTCTCAAAATTTTAAGTGTATGCGGTATATTCAAAATTATTGTAATGGTTATGCTCAGAATGAATCAGGTCATCAACATTTCAATTTCGAGTAAAATCTTGAAATTTTTTTGTGAGTATATATGTAACAATGTTGTACACTCAAGTACTAGCATTTTCCAAGACCTCACAAAATGACCTAAATCTCTTTTAAACTTGCATTTATGTATATTTGAGTGCCATATATAATTGAAATTGTGATATATACCTCCATTTTACATCGGTGAAAATAGAAATAAATTTTGATATATAAAGAAACTTGTGTACTATTAATAATAACTTGAATTTAAGTATTTTAGACTGTATTGTTAGTCTCTTTAATTAAGTTAATGGGCTAATGATTTACTTGAATTATTACCAATAATATCATAACAAACTCTAGTCCGATCAACAGTTTCGTGGCGGTATAGATAGAGTACTAGAAATTCCGAATACGGATAGAGATCTCGAGGTTTTGAGGATATATACTCTGTTTTTGTTACTGGGCTGCTCTGCGTCCGCTACTGAATTGCTATCTACATCTTGATTAGGAAAAGAACTTGGGTTATGTGAATTGCTCGAAAATTATCCAACTAAGAAATATTAGAATATCTCATCTCATATCGATAGAAAGAGAAATTAAGCCTGGTATATATAAAAAAAAATATGAATTGCTACTTAATAACTTGAGCTTAAGTATATATTTTGGGCCGTGTTATTAAATTTTTTATTTAAGTTACTGGATTAATAGTTTATTTAAGTCATTACAAAATTAATTATAAAAGTTGACTTAGTTTATTTAAATCATTACAAAATTAATTATAAAAATTGACTTATTTTAACTTTTTCTTTTTACGACGAGAAATCCTTTATATAAAGAAACTTTTGGTTTATATATGCCTCACCACTAAGCAAAATCAAGATTCATGAAAATTATAAAAAACTTAGGTAAATAACTTTAAAAAATTTAAGAAGAGTTAAACTCCATGACCCTTTACTTGATTAGGTGTGGTCCACCAGTGAGTCAGGAGATGTTGGCCATTTTCGATGATTAAAGATTATTCTTGTATTCTCATCATTTTTTATTCTGTCTTTATTCCCATCAGAAACTACGATGAAGCTGCCTAGCTTGCCTCCATGATTTTGGGATTTAGCTTCATTTCATGAACGTGCCATAAGAAAAGGAAAGGGTAAAATACAACTATGTCTTCTGATATTTGTAACTAATACATTAGTACTATTGTAGTTTGAGAAATTAAGATTTCTAATCTTATTACAGTTTCGTATATCCAGTTAGTCAACGGTTAATCAATCATTATTAAGATATCAATACTATCCTTGTAACCCATGCACGCAATGGTTAAAAATGCATGATCCAACAAAATTAGTTTTTTTTAAAGTTTTTATTGTTGACATTAGGCTTAAATTAACAGTTTGACTAATAGAATGGAAGAAATTGTAATGAGATAAGAAACCACAAGGAGAAAAATGTAATTTCTTAGATATTGACAAGAGCATTCATGTATTAACTACATAATGCAAGAGCTGCTCGACCTTTCATTCATGAAAATATATAACCACCGAAATATTCAACAGAGTAATAGTAGAGGTGCAACCTAATAGTGACATATTAGTTTTAGAAAGTCCACGTTCGATAAAAAATGGACAAATAATATTCATAACTACGCCATGACTGATAATAAATTTCAGTCAAATTCCTTCATTTAGGCTAATAACGCTTCTTTACATCACTAAAATCCTCGTGAAAGTAAGTAGTTTTTTGCTGTTCAAATATAAAGGTAAGTATTTTTTTACCCAAAAGGAAAAGAACCTGTGCTGGTTTAGGATATATATATATAACACAATTAAAATAACACAAATTAAGACAAATAGAGTGGCTGTACATGTGAATTCTGCTAGTAACATAGGAAGATACCAAAATTTCCAAAATGAGATTTTAACCAAAACCCCACCTTCCTCCCTTCCATTGTGTTCCTTTGTACCAGCTAGAGCCAAAGGATACCAATGAATGCACTTAAAGATAGGATAATTATCCAAATGCCCCTGAAATATTATATGATATTATTTATATAGTAGTACTTAATTTTGATAACTTATAATGTGCATGCCGTTCGGTTCGGTTTCTGTTCTCTCAACTATATAACAAAGTTAAATCAACATTGTTCTATTATAAAAATTATTATTGCTATGCTATTAAAAGCACTATATAGCTAATGTCACATGGTATTATTAAAACACAGAATAAAACTACCTTTTAGATATATAGCAACCGGAATGGGGCACGGTGATATGCTTAAATGCACAGCACCGTGCTGTGCTTGATTTTCAATTTAATTTCTGAATATATTTTTATGATCGGATCCGTTTATTATGTAAAGTTTAACGAGTTTGTTCATTTAAAAACTTAGATTGACCCGATAGTTGTAACTAAATAATTGCATAATATTATTTTATATGTAAATGAATTAAAATTATAATTTTTTAAAAAAATTGTTAAACAAACGTTATTCAATCACTTTTTTTTGAACAGCTAAAAGATTAAATTTATTATTTAAAATAAGATAACAAGGTTACACACACCTAAGCTTTAATAACAAAGCTTACACACTCCAAAAAAATCACAGATCTTTCACAGCACCAGAACACCAGTCCACCCTTCTGCAATCCAATGCTTACAGACCAGCAACTAATCTAAACATTTAATTCGATCTTCTGCAAATATTTGCTCGCCGCCTCACATCCCATGCCAGCATCAGAATAACAAACAAGACCCACATCTAAAAATACAACCCAACTGAAAAACCTAACAAACACACAAGAACCTAAAATATGATGCAAAGCATGGACTCCAAAAACTTCATTGCCCAGCACCTGAAAAGCCACACCATAACATGTTGGTGAGAAATCAACATAAAGGAGATGACAGATCAATGAGTGACTGCCATGAGGTTAAATACCACGTCATCCACTCTACAAAATTTTTCTATTAGTTTTTCTAGCATCTAAAGACCAATTCTGACATTCACCAAATATATAATTTGAGAAACCTCAGTCCTCACATTGTCAAAAATCAAGCTGTTGTGAGCCAACCAAAGGGATCAAACTCCTGCAATAAAAGTGGTATTCCACAATTGACCCTTCAAAAATTTCTCATTACCCCTCACACATGACTTAAAAAGGTCATACAATGTTCTAGGAGAGGTCCACTGAATGTTCCACCACAGCATCAAAGCGGACCAAATTTTCCAAGAAACAGAGCAATTCACAAAAAGATGATTTGTTGATTTCATCTCCTAGTGACAAATAGCATAGCTCAGACTGCTACATGGTTTAAGGATTTTCCTTCTAGCTAGAATTTCTTTGGTGGCTATTTTATTCTGAATTGCCAACCAACAGAGCAGCAAACTCTTAAGGGGGGCAATTTACATCCAAATTTTTCTCATTGAAACTTTCTTCCTCCTAGTGGCTTTAACCATATGCCTTCGAAGGGATTGCACTGAGAAAGCTAAGCTCGAATCTCCTTTCCAAATGAAACGATCCAAAGTTCTATCGTCTATTGCTATGGACTTCAAAATCATCTTCAAATCTTGCCAACACTCGATTTTCCAAAAAAAGAGGAATTTTCGGAAGCACCCCTCTTCAGGTTGATACATGAACTTTTTATAAAAGTTCGCAACTGAAATCTGCTTGTCCTTAGCTAAGATAAAAAGTCTTCCACGAGAATGCCTCAGAAGAGATTAACCCAACCATGCATCATGCCAGAAACTAGTATCCACCCCAGTGCCCAGCTGCAGACGCATCTATTGCCTTAAGATGACTCCTACTTCTGAATTCTCCTTGGCTACTGCTAGAATATCCCTCCATAACCTGCCAATCCTTCGTTTGGCTTTTACCTCAGAGAGCCAGATTTCATTACTCTTGTCATAAAACTGTTGAATAAATCTCCTCCATAAAGCTTTCTTAAGCTAGGTGAACCTCCACCACCACTTTGCCAACAAGGCCAAATTCATACTTCTTAAATTACTAATGCCCAAACCTCCGTGAGCTAAGCTGGTTGTGGCCTTTTTCCAAGACAAAAGATGTAGCTTCCTCTTATTTTCTTCGTCACCCCATAGAAAATTTCTGTGTAATTGGTCTAATTTTAACTTGACCATCTCTGGCATCTTACAGGGGGAAAGAAAGTAAGCCGGTATGTTAGCTAAAGAGGCTTTAATCAAAACCACTCTTCCTGCCATGGAAAGATGTTTTCTACTCCGCCCATTGAGTTTTCTCTTGAGATTGTTAATAACTAGATCCCATGTAATGCTTTTTTCGTATTAGCTCCCAAAGGCAAGCCCAGATATTTCATAGGAAGCTCGCATGCTTTACAGTTCGAGATCCCAGCCATGGCCTGCACTTCTTTACCTGATAACCCTACCCCACAGAGAACACTCTTGCTGTAATTCACCTTTAACCCAGAGATAAGTTCAAAGCTTCTTAGAATTCTCTTTATATTAATCACTTTCTCATAGTTGCTATAACAAAAAAAGATTGTGTCATCTGCAAATTGCAGATGGCTGAGGCTTAGCCCCATATCCCAAATCACCACCCCCTTAATCAAGTTCCTTTCTTTTTCTCAAGACACCATGATGTTGATACCCTCAACTGCTATGTTGAAAAGAAAAGGGGACAAGGGGTCACCTTGCCTCAGGCCTCTCTCCATCCCAAAACTCTCGGTTACAACACCATTAACCAGGACGGACATTGAAGGGGTTGATATACATTCTTCCACCTAGCTTATCCATTTATTGCCAAGTCATAGGCCTTGTGGAAATCTAGTTTCAGAATAAACCCTTTCTGTTTCCTCATTTTCCACATATCAATGACTTCATTTGCAATCAGCACTCCATCCAAAATTTGCCTTCCTTTGATGAAAGCCGATTGTGCCTCCCCCACAACTTCATGTATAGCCTATTTGATTCTATTGGCAAGGGTTTTGGCTAAGATCTTGTAAATAACTCCCACTAAACTGATGGGCCTGAAGTCCTGTAAGCCTTGTGGACTTGCATTCTTTGGAATCAAGGCAATGAAGGTATCATTGAGGCCTTTTACCAACCTGTTGTTATAATGGAACTCACTCATGAAACGCATAATTTGTGGTTCCATCATAGGCCAAAATTTTTGCATAAATTTGAAGTTAAATCCATCCGGCCCCGGTGCTTTATTCCCATCGCACTCAGCTATTGCTACACATATCTCTTCTTTAGAGAACACCCTAATTAAAGTGTCCTGTTGATTGTGTGAAATCATGTTAGGAAAATGGCCATTGAGACTGGGTCTTGACCTACATGGTTCCTTGTACAAAACTTTAAAATGCTTTACCACAGCTTCCTTCACCTCAGATGGTTGATCCAGAGTTCGTTCAGCACTTTTTAGTTGCCCAATGTGTTTCCTTCATTCCCTCCCCTTAGCCACTTCATGGAACTAGGCAATATTTTAATCTCCTAGCTTTGCCCAGTTTACTCGAGCTTTTGGCAGCCACTCATTCTCCTCCCACTGATGTTCATTCCATAATCTTCTTCGTAGGTCTTCCAGTCTAGTGGTTTCACCTTCCATTAAATCTCATGATTCAGCTTCCTTCTCTAGCCTTTCAATCTCGGCCGATATTGCTTCAATCCTATCAGAGGTGTGTCCTAGCACCTCAGACTTCCATTTCCTAAGCCCCTACTTAACATGTTGTAATTTCTTTAAAAGAACATAACCACCCCAACCTTGATAGACAGACTCAACCCAAAAAAATTTTACTGTACTATTGAAGCTGTGGTGGTTGAACCACACATTATATAGCCTGAATGGTTTAGGACCCCAGTCCTTTTCCCCACTAGATAAAGAAATGGGGGTGTGATCAGACAAAGCCCTAGGGTGTGCACATTGACTCCAACCATGAAGATTCACCCATTCATCAGAGACTAAAAATCTATCTAGCCTACTTAGCTTTCGGTTCACTTGAAGATTTGACCACGTGAATCTTCTACCCTGCAGGGGTAGATCAATAAGGCCCATGTCAGTGACAAAACACTAGAAGTCCTTCATACCTTGAGGAAATCCCACATAGCCTTTTTTTTCTTCACTCAAAACTTCATTGAAATCTCCCCCAAGGCACCACGGCCTTTGACAACTCTGTTTCAAAGCCACTAACTCCCCCCAGAAGACCTGTCTTTGATACACATTATTTAGTGCATAAATGTTCCCAGGAACACACTGGAAGCTGTCACCCCAGACCCATTTTAAGATAATGTAGGGCTTAGCTACAATAGAGTGTTGAAATTTGAAGCATTCCTCCTTCCATATGCACACCAGACCCCCTGAAGCTTCCTCAGCATTCGAGGCCACCCATTTAACTCTGGCACTTCCTTCCCAAATACTCTTGATATCAAAGGAGGATATGGCTTTCATCTTAGTCTCCTGTAAAAAGAGTAATTGAGTTGAGAGAGTTCTGTTTTTTTTCTTAACCATACTCTTCTTCAATCTGGATCCCAAGCCCCTTACATTCCATGTCAAGAAGTTGCAATCCATAGGCAAAAAAGAACCCCTGTATTAATACCCTTGCAAAGGGTAACTACCCCTTCATAATTGCCTCACCCTTCTCTAGTGCCTTCTTTTTAGCTTCCTCTACGTTGACCAGCCAATCAATACTATCTTGTTCTCTTCCCGGGAAATTTATCCCTAAGAGCTTTCCCACTTCCACAGTCATTTCAGCCTCCTCTAGGATTAATTTGTTTCGATTTCTTATGCACGAAGAGGAAATAGACCTTTGAGTTCCTTTGAGATGTGATTGACTTGAATCTACTGTTCACAGAGCAGCTGCAATCCTCTGTTTGCTTTTGAGAATTGAGCCTTTCCCTATCAAGGATTTTCTCTTCTTCTTTACTTGGGCTTTGGGTTTTCTTCCACTATTTTTCTTATCTTGAGTCTCTTGGTTGTTCCCCTCTTTTCTAATTTTCTCCATACTACTAGATGGCATCTCGGTGCCCTCATGAACCATGAAACCCTTGCTAATATCCTGATTAGTTGCTTTCCCGTCACCTTTTTTGGAATGATACGTTGGTGTGCTTTTCAACTTTGCCCCAAGATCACTAATTCCAACTGGCATAGCTAAAGCTATAGACTTAGATTGATCAGAGCCTGTCAAGTCTGCAAGTAAATCAGGTGCAGCTGCCTGAATTGGACTTCTGTCAGGCATATTTCCCCAACTGATGGCTCCATTTGTAATTGACGTTACGCTACTAGCTTTCTGGCTCCTAGACACGTTTTCTTCTTCTTCCTTATCTTTTTGTTCTGACCACTGGCACTGTTGCTGACAAAGGTTCCTACTCCCCATTATTTCCTTACTGATGCTACTGCTCCCAACTAAGCCACTATCCCTACCTTTTTGCTATCCTCTCTTTCCTTTTGTCTGTATAGTCTCTTCAACATAGGATAGGAGGTCACAATCATCGGCATGAGGCTCCGACCATGTTTTATCCGGCACCGACTCACCGGACATGGCTGTACAGGCTTTCACTCCACTCTTCGATTGGTTGCTAATTTCTTGGTCCTTGTGTGAATGGATGGTAGTGTTTCGCACTATGTTCTTAGACCCTACTTCCATGTGCCCCATTACAATTCTTTGCGCCATCATCTCAGCCATCCTGATCCTATAAATGAAATCTCCCACGCTAATGTTGCATACCTAATTGATGGGTGCCAAATTCTCGATCGCTATGAACACTCGTCCTTGAGTGAGTTCCTTTTTAGAGCTTGAGATTGGGTCAACTGCTAACACTATGCCAAAGTTCTCTGCCACCTTGGTGAATGTTGTTACAGTCCAAGTATTAAGAGGAACTCCCTCTATGGCTAACTATGTATTTCTCCAATTATTGAACTCTCGATAGCTCCATTCATACGTCACCTCGAACCAAGTTGCCAGCCAAGTGTGAGCTTTCTTGTAGTAGTATATTTTATCTTCAATGGAGGGGAACTGTATTAAGACCTTTGGTCCACCAAGTGGCTTGATCTCTATGTCAAACACCCCCTCCATCCTCATTGCGTCTTCAATGCCCTGTACCAGTCACCAGTCCTTTGCAACTCCAACCTTACATCTCTTTAACTAGTCTTCTTCAGTTGTATCTACTCTAATTTTTGCCAAAGTTTTGTTCCTCTGTGCATTGTCTTGTTGTTCACCCTCTTGAACGACATGGGCAAAGGATCTGCCATCATAAGGTGCTATCTTTACTATGGTGGTTGGCAAGCAACTATGCTTTTCGGATTCAACTCTGTTGTCTCTTTGAATCTTCTTCTCAAGACCATATTTTGAAATGTTAACAACCAGCCGATGTCCCATAAACCACATCCCATTGAACCTTCTAATGGCCTCAAGAGCTTCCTTCAGCTCGGACAATATGACAAAGCCAAACCTTGTTTATCCATTTTATCTTCGCTTTTTCGAGTAAAAGCATCCATTACTTTTTCACATCTATCAAAAATACCTCTAAGCCAGTCGTTGTACATGTCAATGGGCAAGCTGTCAATGAAGATTATGTGGGTTTGTCTTCCTCCAGCTCTGCTCGAAGTTCGCCATTGCTCCATATCTTGGCTTTACGAACCAAAGACTCGTTCCTAGACCCCCTTTTATTTCTCGGCCAGAGAGTTCCTTAAGCTTCCTCTACAACCACAACGTTTATCTCTCCTAGATTTGTATGCAGGGAGGGAGAGAGAGAGAGAGAGACATACCATAAGTTGGTGCTAATAATCTTGAAACAGGGCAGTAACAAAAGAATTTGGAGTGTAGTCGGAGGAAGTTGAGTAGAAGTTGGGCATGAAGCTGTTATCATCGCACTAATCTTTATTCTCCAAGTTATTATTTTGACGGTCCCTTCTCCGAACGAGTTGAAGGGTTATGGAGACTTTCTTGGAGCTCTTCACAGCTGCGTCTGACACCTTCAATCGGTAACCCGAAGCCTTCAATCGATAAACCAGGACCTTCAAACGGCAACCCTAAACCTTTAATCGTTGACTCAACACCTTCAATCGATAGCTCAAGCCTTCAATCGACAACCCTAGACCTTCAATAGGAAACCCTAAAGCGACGAGGCATGCTTACTGATGACAGAAGTTGAGGAACGCGGCAGCATTATTCAAGAATTGATAGATTTCCCGTCTTTGACAACGAACATCACAAGGCATATGTGCTTAGAACCTCCAATCCCTACTGTTCATTTCATCATCTCTCATTCTTCACTAAACCAACACACCTCATAACAAAACTCTAATCAAACCCTACCCTCTTTGTCACAAAAGCCACAGCCGCCACGAAGACGAAGAAAGCCGCAAGCGACGAAAGAGTACAGCAAGCCCACAGCGTCGAAGAATTCGACGAAGCCATAAAAATGGCGAAGAACAAGCTCGTGGTGGTGGAATACGTGGCTAGCCACAGCTACCACAGCAGTAAAATCTTCCCTTTCATGGTGGACCTGAGCCGAACGTGAAACGACGTAGAATTTTTTTATTCAATCACTTAGTTACATGTATGTAATCAACCTGAATTTTTATATGAATAAAAAACGCAACGAGCTCTACGTACTAAAGGGATTCAATCATAAAAATATGTTTAAAAATTAAGCACAACACCATAGCAACCACTTTTCAAAAAGATTGAGATACGTATAAGTAGTCCAGCCAAAAAACTAGCTACCTTTGGAAGTACATTCAATGAAAGTGCCAACATCCCATTAGTATGTCATTCCCAAGGGGTATCGATATTGAAGTGTCACAAAGTCATAGCAAGTAGCAATCAATGGTATTGGCCTAAATAGAAATGGGAATGACATTCGAATGAGATTTTCGTACAAAATCTAATAAGTAATGATATGGATCTAATTTGTGATGAAATAACAAAAATCTAAGTGATCTTACAAAATTACTCATAAAATAATTCATAATTTAAAATGAATTATTCAAACTAAACTATTTGTGATGTAGGTCATAACATAAGTGAAATTAAACCATTTATTTTTAATTATGGATATATTTATTGGTAACTCTTGTTGCTATGTAGTATGGCTAAAAAAGACAGCTTGGTACACGAAACTCCTGCGTATGTAGAGTCCAGAGAGGATAGCAAACCACGATGGATCTATAGTATACAATTTTTTTCAAAAATGGATTGTTAAATATTACTACCCAAAAACTTTGAATATATTTTTTGTATAAAATTTTTTTTTACCAAACAGAAAAGATCAAAAGGTCAATATGATATTGCTTAATGGGTTGGAATGCGAATAAGAAATATCTTTTTTATGTTGAGAAACATCTTTCAAGGCATGAAGGATTACTTTGGATCCACTTCTAATATCTTTATGATGCATTTAATGATTGAATTTTCTTTTAAAGCATAAAAAACCCTCACCTAAAGCAAACAAATCAATCTCTTTGTTTAAATGTTCGCTTTGTAAGTTAAGAAGAGAATGGTTTAACTATTTTTTTAGTAATTAGTAAGAAGAGGATGGCCCATCAAACAAAACAAAGCTAAGGAATAAATAGACATTATATAGAAAGAAAGCATCACAACTAGGTTAAGCATACAATAGTTATGTAATTTTGTGATTAAGATTACTTTTATATGTTCAACACGTAAATGATTCGAGAGATTATAAATGCATATATACATGAAATTTCTAATTAAGTACACTTACTTTTTTTTACATAAATAAATATTTATGCACCGTGTATATGTCTATACTATTTTCCAAAAGTCGACCGTGTTTTTTATTTTAAAAATGCCCTTATGATAGTTTAAAATTTAAAATTTTAGTATTTATGAGAGTAATATAACAACCCACTCTTTTCTCTCTTTATTATTTTTTTTATATTTTAAAACACTACTATTCTTAAACTTTCATAATCTATAATTAACACATTTTATTTTTATAATTTTTTTTATCAACAAAAAAATTTATTAGGAGAAGAAACAAAAATAGCATGAGCACCCCCCAAGAGGCTACACAATGCCCAAACATTCACCATGAGGCAACGTGAGGCTGCCAAGAGCAAAATAAAGACTACGAGCAAACAAGCAAGGTGCTTGCCATACAAGACTCTAAGAACACTACCACGTGTCGATGTGTTCTCAGTCTTCTCTCTCAATGTTGACCTCTTCAAATGCGGGGATTTGGATGACGTTCAGGTTTGTGGTTATTTTCACCGGAAAAAACCCAACTTCTATTACCATTAATCGATACAAATCTTGGTAGATTCTGAACAGAAATCAACATTGTTTCTTTAGTGGTAACAGAGAAAAGAGCACTGGCATCGGTGGCTTCGATTTCGAGAATGTCGTAATTAACACATTCTATTTTTATAAAAAAAATTTATTAGTGTTGGAATATTAGATTTAGATTGATTAGAATATTAAATTAATTATATTAATTTTTTTCTGATTTAATTTTATTCTATTATATCTTCTTATTGTTTATCCCTATTCGCCTATAAATAAGCCATATATTGTACAGTTTCAACAGACAGAAAATATAGAGTTATTTTCTCTTCTCAATTTCTTCATGGTATCAAAGCATACGTTCTTGTAGCCTGTAGTA
>JAOTRH010481765.1:0-25339 GCA_034768845.1 Heliamphora exappendiculata | reverse complement strand
TCGCGTTTGAGGGGGAATGTTGGAATATTAGATTTAGATTGATTAGAATATTAGATTGATTAGATTGATTTTATTCTATTATATCTTCTTGTTGTTTATCCATTTTCGCCTATAAATAGGCCATATATTATACAGTTTCAATAGACAGAAAATATATAGTTATTTTCTCTTCTCAATTTCTTCGTGTTTTAACATATTTCAGTTTATGATGTATTTTTGGATGACACAAAAATTAAATGTGTTAAACGAGTCATTTTTTAATTACGTGGGTTCAATACTAACCTAATATGTTTATTAACCGTGTTATCGAGTCATGTCAATTTTTATTTCATGCCAAAAAATAACCAACTCTAATCCTCTAATTTCGTATAAAGTTCGAATTGTGCTAACGTGTTGTGTTAAAAATTCTCATCCCTAATAGTAAGAACATATCATATGATATTTTAATAAAAAAATTATTCTAAATAATTTAAAATCTATTTATTTTGTTTTGAGAAAAAAGATCAAAATTCTTAAAAGTAAGTTTTTCTTCGTGCTCATTGATTAGGGGTGTAAGTTCGACATTTTCCAAACCATCAGACATTTGACCCGGTCCAAGCTAGCTTGAAGAGCTCCCACCAAATTTTAGACCAAAGCAGGTTTGCCTGATCCAAGTTTGAAGAGCTCCCACGAACTCATAATAATAATTTTTAAATTACTTCTATATATAACAATTTTAAATACAATGGTTTATATAATTTAATAAGCAATAGTTTATTGTAAGTTTATATTTATAAACTCTCATATAATTTAAAATACAATGGTATTTAAAATTCAATAAATAATAGTTTATTATAAGTTATTTTAATAAACTAACTTATAATTTAATAAATAATAAATTATTATTACTTTGTATTTATAAACTACCTTATAATTTAATAAGCAATGATCTTTACTATATTTATTTAAGCTTATAAATATAAACTTTTAATAATTATTTTTTTTTTTGTTATTATTTAATTCTTATACATTTATTTTCTCTTACATACAATAAAATATGAACAACAATAAGGTTGATTCTCATGTTGGGTTTCGGTCCAGGCTCGAGTTTTGGATTTTGGTAGCAAATTTTGGGTTGGGTTTCGGGTTCAGGCCTATGGGTTATAGGGGCGATACCACCTTTTACTAGGTGGGGGTCAATTGACCCCATTGAAATTCTTTTAATATATATTTGTATAATATTTTATATTTTAATTGATTTATAATTGACCCCAATTAAAAAATTAAAACCACTAAATAATTTTTCTCCAAACAATGTAATTTAGTAATAAATAATTCAAAATTCATTATCCTACAAAATAAGTGGAAAATGTTTAGTTTTAGTTAAGTAATTTATTAGTTTATAAGTTATTAAATAAGTCATTAAGATTTATAATAAAAATTAGCTAAGACTAAGTAGCATAAGTAGCTTATTTTGTCTTTAAACAAGAATCTCAAAACTAATACGAAAGAACAAAATGACAAAATAATATTCAATTTAAAATTTTATTCTCCAAACAAAAAAAAATTGTTATTGTATAAAAAAAAAATTTTAAATGCCAAATTCTTTTAAGCAACCAATCTTCAAAATATGCTAACAAATAAACATAAATTTCAAACAAAAATGACTTATCTATATTTTATTTTTTTATATATACGATAATAAATTAATAAACAATTATATTAAATAGGAGTATAATTTTATAAATGACTCCACCTACTAAAATTTCTGAAGTCGCCACTTATAAACTAGCATTGACCGACTTATGAGTTCTAAGGAAGAAGCACAGCCCAACTCATTATTTTTCGAACCTAAACGGGCTTTTAAGCCTTGATGAGATCCAGATTGAACTATTACAGTAATAGGCTCTAGCTGGCCCAAACGGCCCGCGGGCAGAGCTCCTTTCTAACACCCTAACATTGATGATGTACGGCCAAAAAGTGTTTGGGTGGGGAGCCTTTATCCTTGTAACGCGGGCCCTACCGTATCGCATCGATTCCGCTTTCCAAAGAGGTAAGGCACCGTCCTATGCGCAGCGAGCATACCTATTGATCTTTCATTTTCTAGTAGACGCCCAACTTTCTCTGTCTACCCACGTGTCACGAATCCATTGGATGTTAGGTTTTAGTACTTGTGAGTGCAAGAAATTATTTAATAAATAAGTAACAGCACGTCACCGGAATGGGAAGTGCTATGCTTAAAGTCACGGCTCCGTGTTCTGCTTTTAAGCATAATAATTTTTTTAAATATATTTTTATAATTGAATTTATTTTTCAAATAAAAGTTATTAAGTTTTTTATTCATATAAAAATTTAAATTGATCTGATACATGTAGATAAATGATCACATAATTTTGATTTATAAATAAATAAATAAAAATTATAATTTTGAGAAAAAAAATAAGTAAACAAATATTATTCAATCACTTAATTACATGTATCGGATTAATTTAAATTTTTATAAATGAGGAGAATCAAATTCCGACCAGAGCCACGTGGGGCGAACATGAAAAATCAGAGCACGTGAAATACCGTACAGCACCAACGATCTCTCGACCATGGCACGCGCCACGGTATTAATGCCAGCTCGGCATAGAGTTGAGCTGCTCAGATAGCGTATCCGAGGACCTACCGACCTCGGGGGCTCATTAACCCGAGTAGAGGTTTCTCGGCTCGAAGTTCAAACGCCCGACTTCGAACATGAAGTGCTCGGAACCTTGAAAGAAAATGTTCGGCATGCATTTCCGAGCAGAAACGAGTTGCGCAAACTCTGGATCCGAGCTTGAGGTTTAGTGGTCGAGTTGATACACGTATTCAAAAGGTGATAAACGGTGACGATCAGTAATAAATAGGTCAACTCATGGGTAAAATTGCCATTTAGGGATGGCTTGACTCTAGCCCCGACTAGACTTAGATGCTGATGGACATCTTGACATGACAAAAGGCAATTGCAGAGATATCTTGCAGGGATATTCAATGATGGCACTGATAAGTCACCATCAAAGCATTAGTTGTTATGCATTGATCAGAGAGAAGAGGTACAACCCGACCTGCTCAGGTCGGGTCAGACTCCATAAACGGGTCAATACTTCTCTTCCTATAAATAGCCATCAAATGGGAAGATTCGGGGAGGGCTCTCTTTTACTATGCCAAGACTCTGCTGAAATTTACTCTCAAGCTCTCCCTTCTCTCTAAAAATCCCTTGCCTAATCCGATCGTCGGAGGGTCCACCGGTATCAAGCCACTGGCGAGCATCTCATTCATTTCTTGTGCAGACACATACGTGGAACTCATTCCTGAGGTCACAGCCAGCTTGGATGAGACCAGTAGATCTCAATCCTGATCCTCTACAATTTAGCACCGTCTGTGAGAATTTCCCAAAACATCTCTATGGATAGTCAGGGGCACCGCGTGGAAGAAGAGCTGAGGGATCCACCAGCACCACGAGCAGGAGCATCTCATGCGACTCACCGTGGAAGAGGACACCCAGTGGCTTTTGAAGTTCATATTGGTGGAGCTAGGCTCTACCAAGGAAAAGGACAGACCCAGGTTGGGGATTCCAATGACACAACACCCTCGGCGGGAGTCTTTCCCGCACGTTTCACCATGCAGCAAGTTCTGGAAGGGTATCAGGACCAGCTAAATAAAAAGGACGAGCAGCTGGATAGACTCCAACAAGAGCTCAACGAGATGAAGGCTCAAATGAATCGGTGCTCGCCAGGAGCTCGAACTGAACGAGAGGAGGCCAATCGTGAAAGGTCCAACCTTAATCGGGGGAGAGACGTTGCTCGGCATCAGGCCAGTCGTGGCTCAAGGAAGGACACTCTACCTGATCGACGTATTCAGGACCCTGAGAAGAGCCGCGTCTCAAGCTCCAAGAGGAACAGACAGGGGCAGACGCAGACCTCTAGCAACACCCATGAGCCAGCCGAGCGCAGCCATGGGCAAAAACGATAGGCCGATCAAGACCTTGGGCGTACAGAGGAGAAAGAAGAGCTAAAGAAATGGTTGAACCTCCAACTCGATGGGAGACTACAGCCGGGCATAGGGACGTCAGCTCATGACGCTGCTCGGAGGGCCTTGGAGCAAATATCTGCCTCCCCATTCACGAGGGAGGTGGCTGGGGCGGATCCTCCAAGGAAATTCCAAACCTCCAAATTCAACCTCCATGACGGGAAGGCTAACCCTATGGGTCATATTAGACATTACAGGCAGGTGATGGCACTTTGGAGCGAAAATGATGCTCTGATGTGCAGGATGTTTCCGTCCAGCTTAAGCGAGGTGGCCTTGCGCTGGTTTGACAAGCTCCTAGCTAGGTCAGTGGGAAGCTGGAGAAAACTCGCCGAACTGTTCGCAGCGAGATTCATTATGAACAGTCGTCAGCCCAAGGAAATCGACTCCTTGCTCGAATTGAGGAAGACCGAGAATGAAAGCTTAAGGTCGTATGCTTGGCGATGTTATGAGACCTTCAATGATATAGATGACTGCAATGAGCAGCTCGCCGTGGCCTTCTTCAAGCTCGAGTTAGAGAAAACCCACAAGTTGAGGCATTCGCTGACCAAGAGACCTGCCCAGAGCATGGCCGAGCTGATGTTGAAGATTGGACAGCACTCCAAGGTGGAGGAGGACATTGGAGGTATGAGCATTGAAGCCCCTGCACGGGAAGCGTCGAAGGCTGACCGAGCGGAGAAGAAAGAAAACAAGAAGGCCAGGAAAAGGCCTGATCGGGAAAAGGAACGCCAGAGGCCGAACGAGGTGTATGAGGTGGCGAACACAATGTTCAAGGAGCCCATCCACAAGCTCCTTCACCAAATGAAAGACAAGCCATCGTTCGTCTGGCATCCCAAAATGTTCACCGACCCCAGCAAACGAGATGAGAAGAAACAGTGTACTTATCATAGAGAGCATGGACACTACACAGACCACTGACAAACCTTTAAGAGGTTCTTGAAAGAGCAAGTCAAGGCAGGGAATCTCGGGCAGTATATTGACAAAGAGAATACCCAAGCTGAGCAACATGCAAGGTCCGAGCAGGGCGGGGCAGTTGAAGAACCGATAGGTGTCATCAATGTCATTCACGTAGCCCCGAGGCCGGAGACATCAAATGAGGTAAGAGGTCAGAGCCGGAAGAGGGCGCATCGTGAAGTCATGCAAGCCCAACTCGAGCGCGGTGAGCCGAGTAGAAGGAAGTATCCGAACACCGAGTTCTTAGCAGGAGACCTGACATTCACCGATGCCGACCTAGAGGGAGTTCAGCATCCTCATAATGACGCGCTCGTTATAACCCTCTGGATTGGGAGGCATGATGTAAAGCGTATCCTGATCGATCAAGAGAGCTCGACAGAGGTCATGTACGCCAACCTCTTCTACAAATTGGGGCTCACGAAAGCGGACTTGCAAAAATACCATACCTCATTGGTCGGGTTCATTGGTTAGCCCACCCTGCCAATGGGAAGGATCACGCTTCCGGTCAAAGTAGGGTCCGAGCTTAGAAATACCGAGTTCTTGGTGGTGGACGTCCCGTCGCCTTATAATGCTATAATGGGAAGCACTTGGCTCCATCAGCTCAAGGCCATTCCTTCCCCTTACCACCAAGTTTTAAAGTTCCCAACTACCCAAGGTGTAGAGTGCATCAAGGGAGATCAGGCGGCAGCCAAGCAATGCTTTATGGTTGCCATCCGAGGTAAGGGAGGCACTTCTGGCGACGAACAGATGTGTGTGGTGGAAGTACAAGACAGGCCACTCCTCGAAGATGTCGGGAAAGCACCAGCAAAGAAGGTCGTGGAGCCGCTAAAGAAAATCATGCTTAATGAGGAAGATCATGATCGGTTCTTCCTGCTCGGCACCCACATGGCCGAACAGGATGAGTCCGCTCTGGTGAGCTTTCTTGATCAAACGTCGAGGTCTTCGCTTAGACTCCCAATGAGATGCCATGCATCAATCCTGAGGTAATAGAGCATAATCTGAATGTCAAGCCAACACACAAGCCCGTTGTCCAGCGCGGGAGGAGGTCTTCAGTGCAACATACAGAGGTTGTTACCGAGGAAGTTGAAAAGTTGCTCGAGGCACGAGCAATAAGAGAAGTGCAGTACCCGCAGTGGCTGTCCAACACAGTCGTTGTCAAGAAGAAAAATAGAAAGTGGAGGGTTTGTGTTGATTTCACCGACCTTAATAAAGCATGCCCCAAGGATTCCTTTTCACTTCCCAAAATTGACCAACTGGTGGATTCAGCATCTAGGCACGGGACCATGAGTTTCTTGGACGCATACAGGGGTTACCACCAGATTGCTCTGAACACGGACGATCAAGAGAAGTTCCTAATTGTAGTTACAGATTATTTTTCCAAATAGGTGGAAGCTGAGCCCTTGGCCAACATCATAGATGTGGACGCAAAGAGGTTTTTATGGAAGAATATCATCACCAGATTTGGTATTTCGCATGCCATAATTGCAAACAATGGGAGGCAGTTTGATAGCAACTTGTTCAAAAAGTTCTGCTCGGGACTGGGAATAAAAGTCTGCTTCTCAACACCTTCGTTCCCTCATAGCAACGGTCAAGCAGAGATCTCGAAAAAAAAAACACTTCTACCAGGGATGAAGAGAATACTAGAGAAAGCTAAAGGAAAGTGGGTGGACGAGCTCCCCTCCGTGCTGTGGGCCTACTGAACAACTCCTAGAAGTTCTACAGGGGAGACGCCATTCGCTATGGCCTATGGGTTAGAAGAAGTCATCCCTTTGGAGGTCGGCATGCCTACCATCATATCTGAAACATTCGAGTCCGGTCATAATGACCTCAGCATTGCTCAGGAATTGGACCTGGCCAAGGAAAGGAGGGAGCTAGCTCTGGTCAAGCTGGCATCCTACCAGCAACAACTTGCAAAGTTCTACAACAGGCGAGTGAACCAAAGGAGCTTCCAGGTCGGAGAGCTGGTCCTCATGAATGTCCTCCTTAATACAAATGACCCCCTTGACGGCAAGCTAGGCCCGACCTGGGAAGGTCCATACAAAGTCACCTCAGTTGCTGGCGCGGGAGTATACAGACTCGAAGACATGGGAGGAAAGCAAATCCCAAGGCCATGGAATGCCCAGAATTTACGAAAGTTTTATCATTAAAGTGTCAGCTGTAAAGTTGTTCGAGATGATGAATAAAAAGAATCTTTTCAAAAGTTTGTGCATGATTAGAGACATCGCAGAAAGCCCCAGCTCGGCTGGGCACCAAAAGTCCCGGTGGCCTCGAGCCACGCCATGGCAAGAAAGCCCCAGCTCGGCTGGGCACCGAAAGTCCCGGTGGCCTCGAGCCACGCCAGGGAAAGAAAGCCCCAGCTCGGTTGGGCACCAAAAGTCCCAGTGGTCTCGAGCCACGCCAGGGCAAGAAAGCCTCAGCTCAGCTGGGCACCAAAAGTCCCGATGGCCTCGAGCCATGCCTGGGAAAGAAAGCCCCAGCTCTGCTGTGCACCGAAAGTCCCGGTGGCCTCGAGCCACACCAGGGAAAGAAAGTCCCAGCTCGGCTGGGAACCAAAAGTCCCGATGGCCTCGAGCCAAGAAAGCCCCAACTCAGCTGGGCACCAAAAGTCCCGGTGGCCTCCAGCCACGCCAGGGCAAGAAAATCCTAGCTCGGCTAGGCACCACCCGGCTAGGGAACAAAAATCTCAGTCGACAAAGTCACCTTGACCGGCCAAGAATTAAGGACCATCAATGGGCACAAGAGATGAGCGGAAGTTCCTCGACTAATACTATCCGAGCCCGGATGGCCGTGCAATAGACCAGTGAAAGTACCTTGATCGGGTATATGCCACATAGCTCGGCTAGAGCTGTCCAGGTTGGACGAGCAGAGAAAGGCCCAAACCGACCTAGAATGACTTGGGAGGGAAATTTTTAGATTTCTACATTTCTATCCCGAGTCACAAAGGCCTGATCGGCGGGTATGGCCGAACTTGAAAGCCTAAACCGAGCGTGAGTGACTTGGGAAATTTTTATACCTTAATTCTGGGTCACAGGTGGACTTTCTCCGCATATCATGAGGTTTTGCTTGATCAAGAAGACCCGCTCAGTTATATGCTACATATCCCAGATTAGTTAAAAATGCTCGAGCGAACCTATGCATGCATTAAACGTCACAGCTTGGTGCATGCTAAGTATGATTGGAGACTACACGACCTAATCTAGTAGTGCGGTCCCGAGCTTCAAAGACTTGCATAATTTAAATCAGAGAAAAGACAAGTGCAGGTGCAGTGCCAAAACAGTACAAAGAGAATAGAAATTGAATAAGAGAGCAAATAGAAATTGCATTTTCATTAATGTAAAAATCTGTAGTACAACGAAGACGTGCCGACCTCACAGAAGGATTGAGGCCGTGCAACGCAGACTGGTAAAAAGAAAGGTGAAACAAAAATGAAAGACCCTATTCAGCCTGCTCAGTGCCCTCCTGCTCCCCCTCGGCACCCTGTCCTTCCACTCCCTGATCAGGAACCTCCTCGGGTATAGCATCCTCGTCAAGAGTTAAGTCCACCGTAGTTCTGGTGATCGAGGTCCCGTGTGCCGACCACAGGGGATCCAACTCTTCAAATTCCACTACAGGATCGGTTTGCTCTATTAGAGGAGGAGGAGGAATTTTGGCGTCTTGAGTTAGAGGTGGAGATGGAACCACCTGAACAGTCAAAACCGGACGTGCCTCGACCACGGGGCCCAGGGGGATTGCTGATCCGATTAGGTGGGCCAGCTCATCAGGAAATGCGATGCTCAGCTGGATCCACATGACGTTTCTACGAAGCTCGAATTCGGCATTGATAAATGTGGCATTGAGAGCAGAGTCCCACCCCATCATGAACAGGGGGTTCTGCATGCCCATAACCTGAGCTTTGTAGATGTCCCCCACCTTATTGAAGCCCTCATCGTATCTTTCTTTGCGCACGTGAGCATTGGTGGCTCTCAGCTCGGCATTCTCCTGCTCGAGGAATGCCTTGGCCTTTGAAGACTCTTTCAGCTTGCCGAGCACGGAAGCAAGGTTGGACTCCTGCTCTTTGTAGCACGGATCTCAGCCTCTTCTTTTGCTGAGCAGGCCTCGCTGACTTGGGGTTGTAGGATTTTGACATCCTCCTTAAGTCTCTGGAGCTCGGCATCAATTTGATTATGCTTTTCCTGGAGCTGACCACACCGAGCGGCTGATTCCACCCCATTTGGAGGCCCTGCTCAGCATTAAAAAATGGATTAAGCTAAAGAAGAGCAAGATTTCGAGGAATATGATTCTGATCAGGAGCTCGGTCCTTACCACAATGATGTGTTGCGCGGCTTGCTTCAACAGTGAAGATGACGAGATGGAAGCGTATGATTCCTTGTCTTTTTGCAGACACAGGCTCTTGGCCAGAGCCCAAGCCACTTGGTGGCTCTCTTGCACTGAGTCTTGGGTGGAGACGGCTTTCCCTCGGTAGAACAGAGAGAGGATCAAAGGTGCCTCAACCGTTGGAGCCGAATCCTCAGCTCGGCTCAGAGTAGGCTGAAGAGTGTGGATTTCAACTCGGCAACGCACCTCCCGTTCAGCCACCTCAGAGGTCGAGCCCCTCCTCTTGGAGGTTCGTGGAGCCGGGGGAGTTGGGGCCAAGGCTGATGGGAGGGCTGTTGTGACTAGAACTGGAGGTTGAGCGGGGGAGCTGAGATTAATAGACAGACGAAGGAAGTGACACCGGGTACATTTTTGAGCAAGTTATAGAGGTTCCTCTGCGACATCTCGATCGCGTCAAGGACTGCTCGGCTTATTGAACTGGATGTGGAAGATCTGCGATGACTAGCCGCACTAGAGGTGGTTTCCTGGTTGATCAGGTCCACCTCGAGTTGAGCTCCGTCAGCTGGTTCAAGGTGATGAGCGAGCTCCTCCAAACGAATAGGAACCCCGTTGAAAAGTCTCAAGAAGCAGCGCAGCCCGTGATTTCCACCGACATTCCTGTGACGTTTTCGTACTCGAGGTACAGTTGGCGCCGTACGCATTTAATGCGCATTCAATCCATGCCATAAGTGCGCCGCAGAACTGATGGGGCACCGCCACGTGGCGGATATGACCGTTGGAGTGCAATGACAGCTAAGGGGTAGTTTGTCAAAGAAGCTTACTCAACAAGACACCCGATCAGAAGGCGAAACGACAAATCGAGCAAGGACAGCACATCATCCTCTAGCAGCAAAATGATGGGGGCAATTGAGGGGGATCAAATTTTGGCTAGAGCCACGTGGGGCGCACATGGAAATTCATAGCACGTGGGACGCACGTGGAATACCGTACAGCACCAACGACCTCTCGACCATAGCATGCGCCACGGCATTAATGCCAGCTCGGCATAGAGTTGAGCTGCTCGAATAGTGTATCCGAGGACCCACCGACCTCGGGGGCACATTAACCTGAGAAGAGGTTTCTCGGCTCGAAGTTCAAACGCTCGACTTTGAACACGAAGTGCTCGGAACCTTGAAAGAAAATGTTCGGCATGCATGTCCGAGCATAAACGAGTTGCGCAAACTCTGGATCCGAGCTTGAGGTTTAGTGGTCGAGTTGATACGCGTATCTGAAAGGTGATATACGGTGATGATCAATAATAAATAGGTCAACTCAGGGGTAAAATTTCCATTTAGGTATGGCTTGACCCTAGCCCCGACTAGACTTAGATGTTGATGGGCATCTTAACATGACAAAAGGCAATTGCAGAGATATCTTGCAGGGATATTCTATGATGGCACTGATAAGTCACCAAAAAAGCATTAATTGTTATGCATTGATCAGAGAGAAAAGGTACTACCCGACTTGCTCGGGTCGGGTCGGACTCCATAAACGGGTCAAATACTTCTCTTCCTATAAATAGCCATCAAATGGGAAGATTCGGGGAGGGCTCTCTTTTACTATGCCAAGACTCTGTTGAAATTTACTCTGAAGCTCTTCCTTCTCTCTAAAAATCCCTTGCCTGACCCGATCGTCGGAGGGTCCATCGGTATAAAGCCACCGACGGGCATCTCACCCCTTTCTTGTGCAGGCACATACGTGAAACTCATCCCTGACGTCACAACCAGCTTGGATGGGACCAGTAGATCCCAACTCTGATCCTCTATAATAAATATAAAAAAACTCAACGAACTCTACGTAATAAATGAATCTGATCATAAAAATATATTCAAAAAAGTACTGTGATTAAAAGCACAACATGGTGCTATCTCCTTTCCCGTTCCCCAAGTCGGTATGTTGTGTTGATGTGCTGATTCAATACATAAATATTATATATTTTTTAAATATATGATTATGTTTATGTGTAATAATTAATGCTCTTTTATGTAAGATCACTTTCTAAATTTATGAATATATAACACTCACATATTAATTGGATACACTACCTAAGCACCTTGGTATATTGATGTAGTGTTTTTTATCTACTAAATAACTTTTAGGGTAAATTACACTTGGACCCCCTATATTTCTTTCTTATATAACTGTCTATCCCCATATTTTTTAAAATCACACTGCACCCCTTATGTTAGACACTGTTAACGGCGAAATTCAATTTACCCACATACCCTTAACTCTTAAAATTCGTTCTGCCCTTGCGAAAAGCAATTGACTCAAATACTGAGAGGTAAAACGTCTTCCACTGGACGAGCTCTCCTTTTCGAGGAAGAGAGGTAAAACGCAATCAATGAAGAGCTCTCGTTGTTCTTCATTCGCAATCAAGGAAAAGCTCTTATTTTCAATGTTCTAGAGAGGTAAAACGCAGAAAAAAAAATGTCAGACCATTTCTTTCTTGGATTTTCATTTTTTTATTCGATTTCAGTTTCTTTCTTTCTTTGATTTCGGTTTCTTTCTTCTATTTTGGTTTTTTAACTCCCGAATTTGGTCTCCCAACTCTGGATGTTGGTTTCTTAACCTGTTTTTGCTGATTTATAATTACTGTACTCTCGATTTTGGATTTTAGGGTTTTTTTTCTTGAAATTGAGGTTTTGTACTCCCGATATGTGATTCTTTGCATCTCAATCCGCTTACCTTAGTTAACGCACATATGTGATTCTTGCACGCAAAAAGCCAACCTAGTCACCTAGATCAGATGATACAGATTTTTACTTATATAGTTCACTCCCTTTGTCGAACAATGATAGAAAATGAGTTTTAAAATCAGTGTAGGAATGCATGTGTTTAATAGCAAATGGATTCCCACCTCTACCCACCTCTCAAAATTCAGCCATTAGAGAACAAAGGTAAATGATTATATGTACTTGATTTGGGAATTTTTATTCCCAAAAGAACAGTGAAACAAGCACCAAAGCAAGTGAATATTTCAAGAAACTACACCCAAATTAACAAAGTGGTACACAGATATAAGCTTAGGTGATACTCAGGTAAGCACTACATCCAGAAAATGTTATAATCAAATATAGCCCATACCCAACACATATCCAAAATTCTAGAATCTATGGCCTGAGGCCAGTGGTTGTGGACATATGCATAAGTGTCCAAAAAAAATTACTTATAATTGAGAGTATATACATCATACTTTGTAACTTATAATGGCTAAAAATTATAAGTACAAAATTTTTTTCCTAGAACATATATCATGCTTTGTAACTTATAATGCCCAAAAATTTCTTCCTAGAACATATATCATACTTTGTAACTCATAATACCCAAAAATTATAACGCCCAAAAATTTCTTACATATGAATTATCTTGCAATAGGCTGTACCTAGTAGGGGTACTACAAGAGGGAGAGGAAGAGGCACTGTTGCAAGAGGAAGAGGGAGAGCTGCAACTGGAAATGTTGGACATGCTGGAAATGCAAGCGGAAGTGCAACTGGAAGAGCTGCAAGAGGAAGAGGGAGAGCTGCACCTGAAAATGCTGGGCATGCTACACATGCTGGAAATGCAAGTAGGAGTGCAACTGGTACCATTCCAACTCAAGCGAGTGGAGTTGGGGCTGCACAGTCTTTTTGGACTATTTTTTGTGAACATCTTTTGTGAACATTAGAATACAGTCTTATTTTTAGTGTTTATGGTTTAGATATGTTTCTAGATGGCTGTGAATATGGAAATGCATAGTAAAACAGATTTCATTTGTAAGTATGATCAAAGTTGATCATTTTTTGTAGGCATGATCAAAGTTCATAAATGAAATGGAATGAATTTTCCTTCTAGTTTGTTTGTTGTGTACCGTGTACTGTGGCTGTGAATATAGCTGTGTACTGTGGCTGGAAATGCTTAGTTTGTAAACAAGCTATTTTCAGTGGTAATTTTTCATGGTTGCAGGAATAAGTTCTTTAATTAATGAAAAAGGTGTTGTGCATTTCCCCTTTTTAGGTTGATGTACATTAAGTTCTTCATATTTTTGTTTATAATTGCAGCCAGAAGGTAATGCAGGAGTTGATGGTGATAAGGAGAATGATGAGGTTGTTTGAAACCGTAAAAGGTATCAATCATGATTGATTGCAAGAAATTCACCACTAAAAGAAAATGGAACGAAATTAGCAGTAAGCATTTATCATCCTCTTCAAAAAAATGCAAGGGATAATCAAGTAGGAGAGAAAAGATGACTCTTGTCTGCTTCTGTGACATTTGGTAAACATGAATTACTTAGTTGTCAGCCATTTTTCCTTTTTGTTAGATTCATATGCTACTAATGGTTTCAGCTTGCTACAATAATTATATAGGCAGGCACTGGTGCTTGGAGTAGACATAGTGTTCTTTGATATAAAATTCTATTTAACGGTATAAAAAATTCATAAATGATTAATCATGAGGTGAAACAATCAGTTTGTGGTATTTTTCTTCACTAGTTATTGTTTCAACATTAACCAAATGCACAAATGTGACTACATGTTCACACTATTTGCATATATTTTTATATCAAAATACATGCGTAAAACAATCTAAAGGAATGTCATATGCTAGTATGGTTGGTTCACTTTTGTAATTTTTATGTTTACTTCAATTCAATATTCATGAAGCAATTTGGAAAGGAAAAACTCATCCCCTGGTTGGTTGCTGCCCCTATTTTTTTCTAATTAATGGTAGTTTGGGAGTTAAATAGTTGAAAGCCTACTTAAAAGGGTAAATTTGAAATTTCTCAGCGTTTATCCTGTTGAAGTCATCTATTTCCGTTAAGTAGCTAACGACTGTGTAATTGTTGGATTTAAGTGTTATTATTTTTCTTAAAATAAGGAGTTGCAGTGTGATTTTAAAAAATACGAAGGTAGACAATAATATAAACAAGAAATACATAGAGTTTAGGTGTAATTTATCGTAACTTTTATATTGATAGAGACGTAGAGGTGGCCCCACCACCACCTGTTGTATTTTTCAAACAATTTTGACTCACTGTTGATACCTCTCTCTCCTGGTCTTATTTGTCAGAATTTATTTCAAGAAAACTGCTCATCACGCTTATTAGGAAGTGAATAATAGGTATATATAATATATAAATATTTGTACAAAATATATTATTATTTATAAAAATAATAGACTTGTTTTAAAAGTGTATTGATATTAAAAAAAATTATTTTTATTGTCATATTAATCATTTTCCACTAGACGGATGTTAACAAGACTTTTTTTTAATAATTTATTTTTATTTTTAGTAAAAAATTCATTTTAATTTATTTTTATATTAATAAAAAGTTTTTTATTTTTTAAATTGTTTGTGCCTAGAAGAATTTAAAAAATAAAAATATAAAAAAAATTAAATAGACCAAAATAGTTATTTGAAAACGTTTTGTGAAACACTACCATAGGCCTTGTTTGGGATAATTTTACTTATTTACTTATTTAATATTGTAAATTTTTGTCTTTAGTGAATGCTTTTCATTATTTAGTCAAATTATTATACTTTTAGACTCCTTTCATTGAGACGAGCCGAAAAAATAAAAAATTTTGATCAAAATATAATAAAAGTTTAGAAAAGTCAAAAAATAAGTTAAAATAAGTCAATAAGCCAAATTTTATGTTGCTCATTTTTGTTTTTAATGAATTTTTTTTATTTTTTGATAAAATTTTTTTTGTTTTTTCAGTTCATCTCATCGAGACGATTTGCAAAAGTAAAACAATTTAGTCATAAGTTAAAAAAAAAATTTAAAAGATAAAATTAAATAAAATCGTGACATTTAGACCAAACAGGGCCATAGTGTTATGATTATTATATTTTAATGAAATAACAAAAATTATTTTCAAAAAAATATTTATACATATTATTTTGTTTTTGTTTTTGGTAAAATTAAAATTAAAATCAACAAAAAAATGCTTTCTATGTGAACAAAAAATAAATTGATTTTGATTTAAAAAATTTGTTTTGTAATAGTGCAAAACGTTTTCCACTTTTACCCTATTGCCATTAAGCCACCACTACTCACCAATTTACCATAGTTATCGACGCTACCACCACCCCTGTCACTGGCACCATCAACAGCACTACTATTTCGATCATCCTACTATCTCATCTTATTTGCTACCACCACATTTTTGCCGCCACCACCACCACTCTACTTTCGCTACTACTATCCTAACATCGCTACAATTGCTACTATCACAACTGTAACTACCCATGCGACCCCACCATCACCTGTACTTAAAATATAAAAATAATAGCAGTAAAAATAATACTAATATTTTATATTTTTGTATTTATCTTCTATTATTTTTTTTTTCTTCTATAAAATTACATTATACCTCTTAGACATATAGCACAGTGAAAAATTAATTCGTTTTGTTGAATTTTATTTAATAGAAATTTTTTAGGTGAAGTTGATGATACTTAATGATCAGCTTGGTACTTATATTTTTTACATGCAATCTTACAATAAGTACTTAATATTGAATGAAATTATTATTCTTACTAAAAGAATGGTAAAAACAAAAAGAGACAAAACATATTTATTAATATGCTTGCTGCTAACTTTAATTTACTATTATATGAAGAGAGAAACTTTTGATGGAATTGATTATGATATTATCGTACAAAACTTTTAAAAGATAAAAAACTCAGTCATGGTAAATTATAAAAATATATTTTTAAGTTTTGTAAATATTTAATTTTTAGACGTTTTCGTAAAAATATATATTTATGTATATATATGATAAGTCGTTGTGCTTGATTAAAAAAAAACATTGTACTTAAAATTATACCTTATTTCTGAATTTATCACTTTTATTACCGTCACTGTCATTACTTTCACCTCCACCACTAATATTCTTACTACTACAACACATACACAACTAGTAGCAAATACTATTATTTTCAAAATTACAATTAAAAAAATATTTTTTGCCAAAATAAACCAGCATTATATTATTATTCTTTAATTTATTAGCGTATGCATGATATTATGATATAATTAAAATATAAAAACATTATTGTACAGTTGTCAATTCCAAATATATATTAACAAATGTATAAATGTATGAGAAACACTATTCGTCCCAAAAAAAAACCTATCGAATAAACGACAAACGACCGAATTCATCCCTTGAGCACAATTGGTACGAAAAATTATAAAATAAAGTTGGTTGAAACATGAACTATAGTATGCTCTATTAAATTATTTTTTTTATCATATTTTTATAATTTGAATCATTTATTTTGTATTATTTATTAATTTTATTATTCACATAAAAAATTAAATGAATTAAATATTTACAACTATATGATCTAATTATATTTACTTATCATGTTTTTTTTTATAAAATTGTATTTACCATTTATTTGTTTGTTAACAAATATGATCTTTTCATAGAACTACCCATACTTGATTATTATAAATTTTTTTCACGAATAATCTATTTAATAAACAGTACATAATAAATAGTTTTAATCATAAAATATATAAAAAAAATTAAAATTTCTAAAAAATATAATAAGTGTCAATAAGATACATGCCCTATTTTAATTATTTTAGTTATAAAACTATGATTATTTTCAAATTTTTATATTCATAATTATAGATTAAATAATGTAATAACTCTTTATATATTTGTATGATTATTTTTTAGAAAAATAAAATATTATATATGAAAATGCCATTACTTTTAATTTTTAATTTATAAACTATAAAATGTTATAATGCTTAATATGAATATTTAATTTCCTTTTTCAAAAAATTATGTAGGTAGAATTTTCTAACGGATATTTACATGCTGAATATAAAGTTTTAAAAAATAAACAATAAGATCTTATTTTGTTCAACTAGTGAAGTTATATTGTTTGTTTTAAAATTTTAAAAATCAAATTAGAATTATGAAAATAAAATTCTACATTATAATTGAAGTCTAGAACAATTTAAATCAAATGGTAAATTTGAAAGAATGAAGAGCTTTTATGAGACCCAAAACCTTGTTCTTTCATGCTATTTATATATTTGATGTGTTTGTTTCAGTATATGAATAGTATCAAAATATGGTCTATGCTTTAAAGTTGTAGAACAGTATGTGTAGATGTGTTTTACGCTTTTCGGAGTCTGGAAGAGGCTCGTTTGGCATGTGTTTGGACCCAAAAACCTTGGTTAGGTGAGTTAGTTGGGATGGTTTTTGACTTGAAAACCATGAAGCAAATTCCAATACGCCTCTGCTGAGGAGTTCGGTCGACCGAACTAGTTTTTCTAGGTTCAGTCGACTGAACCCTATGGTTTGGTCAACTGAACAGTGAAAATTTCTGTTTTCTATAAATGGACCAGTGGCGGTGTTTTTGAGAAAAACATAACTTCAAACCCAAGTTTCTCCTTTTCTCTGCCTTCTCTCTAGCTATGAGGGCTCGGGGCTTGGTGTGTTGTTGATTCATTTGTGGATCCTTGCTATCAGGGCCGAGGGTTTCGTATATATCCTGTCGGATTCTCGTTCTAACGCCATTCAGTTTTGAGACGTCGAGCTTTTAGCTCTCCGAGAAAGGATTCTAGACCCTACTGTTGTATAAGCGTGTTTTATGTAATTATACTTGTTTTCACCGGGTAAAAAATACATCAAATGTGATTTTCATGTGTAAACCTTGATTTTTGGGTAAAAGTGGATTTTTACGCCGTTTTCTTGGTTGTATGCATGTTTCAGGTGTGTTGACATCCGTGGTTTTCAAAATGAGGTTTGAAAACGGAGATTTGTGAAATCAGGTGAAAAATGTCTTTTTTGGAATTTTGGAGCTAACTCGCGGGGTTGAGTTTCACATTTTAAACGTTTTGTTGAAAATAGTTTTTAGATCTCCATTTCTATGGATTTGATCTCTTTTTAAGCAGGTGGTGCATACACTATTTTGTGGATTTTTGTAGTGGAACTATGGTGGGTTTTTAAATGTTATCCCTAGATGTACTGTGACAGTGGGTTTGGTTGAGTTGGGCTTCCATTGCTCCTCGGTGTAAGTCTGGAAATGTGCGCAGCATAGGTGCTCTGTACCTTCGGGTTAGTCCCCGTAAATTGAGTGTATTGGGTGCTTTGTACCCTCAGGCTCTGGTCCTGTAAATTAAGTAGTAGGTGCTCTGTACCTTCAGTCGTGGAAATTCGTAAATTGAGTAGTTTGTGGGTGCTCTGGACCCTCGGGCTCGACCCGTAAATTGAGTACGTTGTTGTAACTCCGTATAGAGCTTGTCATTACCAAGCCTGTGGATTCAGGGTAATGGATGACAGTCTATAGCTGTTACCTTTGTCTGTAAGGCAGAGTCGGTAAATAGGATCTCATTTGTATTTTGTCTCCTCGGTTGTGTGACCCGAGTGGAGAATACTGTATTTTACTGCTTTTCCTTAACTATGGCATAATATCTGTTAGGATGATATGCATAATTTGAAGGATGAAAAACGTGAATTTTATGAGATAAAACCGTTTTGAGGCCCATGGAGGCTTGATGGAAAACTGTTGGTTTTTTATGAAAAAACTTTTTAGGCTCCCGTGGTTGAGCCCATGTATGTGAGATTACATAGCCTGCTTTACAATTTTACTGTCTATATTCTATTGGGTTTCGGCTCACGATGTGGGATTTTTTTAAAAATATTTTCCGGTTATCATGACGAGTTGACCTAGTTGCAGAAGTGATGGAAGACTTGCTGTAGTTTTTTCTATTTTTTGTACATGTACTTTTACATGTAATACCTGTGATGGTTGATTTTGTACGCCTTGAGGCGAAACTATTATTCATGTATGAATTGCATGATTTACAGTTTTATGAGAGTTGAACTGTGGAGAATTTTTATCCAATGTTGTATATTTTGATATTCAACTGTAAAATCTATTTTCATAAATGGGTGTTTTTGTGGGCTTTCGCGTGACCCGAATGTCGGGGCGTGATAACTTGGTATCAGTGCTTTGGGTTCGAATACCTATGAGCCATGAGAAAGATGGTACATCACCTTGTGATGATGTATGCGTGCTTGATTGCATGTGTTACAGCATTTTTCTAACATAACATGATAGCTTGTGGTGTATATGTGGGTATGAAGGTTGAACCTTATGATTGATTAGTCTTGCTTTTGGGCGTTTGGGTTAACAAACTTGGGAGCCATGTTAGAGATGCGTTTCGCGGACGTGATTTCTGGAAAGGAATCTGAGTAGGTTATCCAGGTGGACGAGTCTTCTTGTTGGTTCTCCTCGGTATGTGAGATATGTGATGACATGATCTATGTGGCTATGTGTTACCATGCCTATGTGATATGTCTTATACGTTAGCAATAACATGTTGTTTAGATTCTTATCTTGTTATGTGCTTTTGTATAGAGTTATGTCCACACGGGGAGGACGAGGACGAGGCCGATGTCAAGGTCGTGGCCATGGTTCAGGTCGAAGGGACGTTCTAGTCCTAGATATTGGGGATGCTAATGCACCCCAAGGACCTGTTGCTGAGGGAGATCTGTTGCATGAGATGGTCAGCTCCATCCAACAACTAGCTGAGGCTACTACGGGGAGAGAAATCGTACCTGAGCCGAGGGCAACGGTAGCGATGCATAAGTTTCGCCGCCTTGACCCTCCTACCTTCTCTGGGGATCCCAATCCCACGATTTTCACTGAGTGGCTGGAGCTGGTTACTGGGATTCTTGATTCACTTTAGATCGAGGAAGATGATATGAGGGTTATATGTGCCGCCTTCCAGTTGAGAGGAAGTGCTCATATGTGGTGGAAGTTCGCTAAGACCACAATGGCAGGCACCTGGGATGCCTTCACGAAGGTATTTCTGGAGAAATACTTTCTAGCGACTTTGAGGGATCGCTACAGAGAGGACTTCCTATTTCTGACGCAGGGAACGATGAAAGTGCTTGAGTATGAGGCTGAGTTTACTAGCCTATCCAGATTTGCACAGGATACTATGCCTACTGATGAGTTTCATGCGAAACGGTTCGAGAGCGGTTTGAGACCCGCTATTCGACACAGAGTGTCCGCACTCAAGCCGCAGGTTTTTACAGAGTTAGTGGACACCGCCATGAAGGTGGAGGATACTCTGAATGAGACGCGCCGAGACAGAGACAGTCGGGGACACCAAGGTGGGGGACGTTCACAGGATCAGGGGCGCAGGGAGAACAAGCGTCGACGAACATCTGGTCCGAGTTCTCACCCAGTGGGGTTGTACCCGCCACAGTCTTCTACATCCAGGACTCCTGTGGCTTCAACGGGAAGGTCGAATCAGAGGGCTCTTTGTCATAGATGCCAGCGGCCAGGCCATCGTGCAGTGGAGTGCAGGAGTACAGCGCCTGTTCAAGCCCAGTCACAGTCACAACCGCAGGTATCAAAGAGAGGATCACCGATATGTTTTGAGTGTAACCAATCTGGGCACATCAGGAGGAACTGTCCTTATGGAGGGAGCATTCATAGTACAACAGGAGCACCAGTTGTTCCATCAGGCTAGGGGAGACAGATGTATTCACAGCCTAGAGCTCAGTCGTCCAGATTTGCAGAGGGAGGAGCTTCAGTACAGTCCGACAGACAGTCTACAGTGTAGGGCCACAGTAGACCGGCCAGAGCTTACATTCTTGCAGAGCCCAATTCTTCTCGAGCACCGATCGTACCCGATGCTTCTATTACCACCTCCGTGATCAGAGGTACTCTTCTAGTCTTCAGATCATGGGCCATTGTTCTTATCGACACTGAAGCATCACGTTCATTTATATCATCTGCTTTGGGGTTGCGAATGGACTAGTTGGGTAGTACCTTGTGTGTAGAGACCCCGGTGAGTGGGAGTGTGAAGTTGAGCCTTGTCTGTAGATCTTGCGTGTTGGAGGTCGCCAGTCGTTGCTTAGAGTTTGACCTTGTTATTCTAGACATGACTGCATTCGATGTCATTCTAGGGATAGGCTGGTTAACTACCTATCGTGCCTTCATCGATTGTGAATGACGGAGAGTGACGATTTGTACACCGAAGGGAGATTATTTCTATTTTGTGGGAGAGTAGGATGTGGGTTTGAGGTCTCTGCCCAGTACCGTGCGAAACCAGAGCAACCTGGGTTTCTTTTTTGCAGCTCTCATGTTGGATGGAGAGGTTGGAGTTTGAGAAGAGTTACCTCCGGTGGTGTGCGACTACCTTGATGTTTTTCCTGATGATTTGTACGAGTTGCTACCGAGCCGTGAGGGGGAGTTCTCTATTGATCTAGTCCTAGGAGCTGTTCCCATTTCTGCGCCGTCTTATCGCTTTGCACCAGCTGAGTTGCGTGAACTCAAGGTGCAGTTGCAGGAGTTGCTTGATAGGGTGTTTATACGCCCGAGTACTTCACCATGGGGAGCGCCTGCCCTTTTTGCGATGAAGAAGAATGGATCCTTGCGTCTGTGTATTGATTATAGGAAGTTGAATCAGGTGACAGTGAAGAACAAGTATCCGATGCCGAGGATAAATGACTTGTTTGATCAGCTGAGAGGTTCGAGCTGTTTCTCAAAGATAGACTTGAGATCAGGATACCACCAATTGAGGATCAGGGTCGAGGACATAGCGAAGACTGCTTTTCAGACTCACTATCGTCACTACGAGTTTCGGATTATGTCGTTCGGTCTGACGAACGCGCCTGCTACGTTCATAAGTTTGATGAACCAAATTTTCCATCCTTACTTAGACAGTTTTGTAGTAGTGTTTGTGGATGATATTCTGATATATTCGCCCACTAGAGAGGCACACGAGGATCACTTGCGGATCGTGCTACATACCTTGAGAGAGCATCGCTTGTACGTAAAGTTCGGGAAGTGCTAGTTTTAGATGTCGAATGTGAGATTTTTGGGATATATAGTGTCTACTACCAGAGTAGCTATGGATTCCTCGAAGACAGATGCTGTGACCGATTGGGAGCGACCGAAGAGTGTCTTTGAGATACGCAGTTTTTTGGGTTTGGCAGGCTACTACAGACGGTTCGTGAAGAAATTTGCTAGGCTTGCTGCACCGATGACGCGTCTGACTCAGAAGGGAGTGGTGTTTGTTTGGAGTGAGTCCTGTGAGTCAGCTTTCCAGGAGCTGAAGGTAAGGTTGACTAGTCTGCTAGTTTTGATCATTCCAGAGCGAGGCTTGGGTTATACTGTGTACTGTGATGCTTCACACGATGGCCTTGGATGTGTTTTGATGCAGGTGAGTAAGGTTGTAGCCTACGGTTCCCGACAATTGAAATTGAAGACACACGAGCGGAACTATCCTACGCATGACTTGGCGTAGGCAGCAGTGGTCTTCGCTTTGAAGACATGGCGTCACTATCTATATGGTGAGCATTTTGAGGTTTTCTCCGATCACAAGAGCTTAAAATACTTATTTTCGCAGAAGGACCTGAACCTATGCCAGCAACGGTGGATGGAGTTATTAGAGGATTACGACTTTGATTTGCAGTATGATCCGGGGAGGGCCAATGTTGTGGCAGGCGCGCTTAGTAGGAGATCTCACGGATCGTTAGCTTCTGTGGCTATACGTGAGTGGGAAATTCTTCGAGAGGTTGGCGAGTTTGATTTGTGCCTCAGGGAGATTGAGATGGGTGCCACCTTATTTTCTGTAGTTACTCGACTAGCGTTGATAGCATGTGTATTAGAGGTCCAACAGACGGACCAGGAGGCTCAGATGATACGAGATCGCATTGCTAGTGGCGAGGAAACATCAGGATGGGTTGTGGGTTCTTATCAGAGTTTGAGGTTGGCAGGCAGGTTATTTGTACCAGAGTCATGCCGAGTTGAGCTATTACATGAGTGTCACCATTCTCGTCTTGCCGTGCATCCTAGAGGCACGAAGATGTACCATGACCTTCGTCGTCAGTTCTTCTGGACAGGGATGAAGAGAGACGTGATTGAGTTTGTTTCTCGGTGCCTTACGTGTTAGAAGGTAAAGGCGGCGCATCGGAGGCTGACATGATTGTTACAGTCCTTGCCTATATAAGAGTGAAAGTGGGAGCATGTCACGATGGACTTTGTGTCAGAACTTCCTCGGTCACCTAGGGGACACGACATCGTGTGGGTTGTGGTGGATCGGTTGACGAAGTTTGCACACTTCCTACCCATTTGAGTGAAGGATTCAGTGGAGAGACTGAGTCAGTTGTATGTTAGAGAGATAGTCAGGTTGCATGGAGTACTGGTGTCTATTGTTTCTGACAGAGACCCGCGTTTCACATCGCGCTTTTGGCAGAGTCTTCAGGAGGACTTGGGGACGAACTTGATGTTCAGTACTGCTTTTCATCCCCAGACGGATGGCCAGTTAGAGAGGATTATATAGATTCTAGAGGATATGCTGAGAGCTTGTGTCCTTGATTTCAGAGGTTTGTGAGAGGATCATCTACCGTTGGCAGAGTTTGCATACAACAACAGCTATCAGCCCAGTATTGGGATGGCACCGTATGAGGCTTTGTATGGTAAACCATGTAGATCACTTGTGTGTTGCACAGATGTGTGAGAGACCACAGTTTTGGGACCAGACATGGTACGGGAGACGACAGAGAAGGTTACAGTGATTCGCCAGCGCTTACTAACAGCTCAGAGCCGTAAGAAGAGTTATGCAGATAAGAGGAGGCGACCTTTGGAGTTTGCTATGGTAGATCATGTGTTTCTGAAGGTCTCGCCACGTAGAGGTCTGATGAGATTTGGTCGTAACGGGAAGCTATCACCGCGCTTCATTGGACCATTTGAGATCCTTGACAAGATTGGAGAGGTTGCTTACTGTTTGGCGTTGCCACCTCAGTTAGCATCAGTGCATAACGTGTTTCACGTTTCTATGCTTCGGAGGTACGAGCCTGATCCTTCGCATGTGTTAGATTGGGCTGAGCTGTGGATTGATGAGGATGCCACTTATGAGGAGCGGCCAGTGAGGATTCTTGATACAAAGGAGTAGGTGTTGCGGGGCAGAGCAATTGCTTATGCCAAGGTTCTATGGCATCATCACGGGGTGGAGGAAGCGACGTGGGAGCTTGAGTCTGGGATGTGTGCTAAATACCCTGACCTCTTGACCTCGTGACCTCGTTGTGAATTTTGGGGGCAAAATTTCTTAAGGGGGGAGAGTTGTGAGACCCAGAACCTTGTTATTTTGAGATGTTTATATACGTGACATTTTTATTCCAGTATATGATAGCATTGATGCATGGTTTATGCTTTAAAGTTGTAGAACAGCACGTGTAGATGTGTTTTAACTTTTTGGGGTTTGGTAGAGGCTCGTTTGGCATGTGTTTCGACCCAAAAACCTTGGTTAGGTGAGTTAGGATGGTTTTTGGCTTGAAAACCATGAAGCAAATTCCCGTACGCCTTTGTGGAGGAGTTTGGTCGACTGGGGGGTCCAGTTCAGTCGACCGAATTGGTTTTTCTAGGATCGATCGACTCAACCATATGGTTCGGTCGACTGAACAGTGAAAATTTTTGTTTTCTATAAATGGACCTGTGGCGGTGTTTTTGTGAAAAACATAACTTCATACCTAAGTTTCCTCTTTTCTCTGCCTTCTCTCTAGCTTTGAGGGCCCGGGGCTTGGGTTTTTGTTGATTCCTTTATAGATCCTTTCTATCGGGGCCGAGAGCTTCATATATATCTGGTCGGATTCTCGTTCTGATGCCGTTCAGTTTTGAGATGTCGAGTTCCTGACTCTCCGATGTAGGATTCTAGACCCTACTGCTGTATAAGGGTGATATATGTAATTGTGTATGTTTTCACTGGGTAGAAATGCTTAAAACGTGATTTTCATGTGTAAACCTTGATTTTTGGGTAAAAATGGGTTTTTACGCCTTCTTCTTGGTTGTATGCTTGTTTCGGGTACGTGGTATTTTTCAAAAGGAGGTTTGAAAATGGTGATTTGTGAAATCGGGTAAAAAACGTGATTTTGGAGGTTTAGAGTTAACCCGTGGGGTTGAGTCTCATCCTTTTCAAATGTTTTGTGGGAAATGGTGTTAGATCTCCATGTTGATGGATGGGATCTCTTA
>JAOTRH010481754.1:0-25339 GCA_034768845.1 Heliamphora exappendiculata | reverse complement strand
ACCCCGAGGGCTAGCTCCAAACCTTCAACCAACACGTTTTGAAAATTTCCAAGACTCCGTTTTCAAACCATCCTTTTGAAAACCTCATATACCCCTTTAAAACCATAGAATTTCATAAAAACCTCGGATAAACATCACACGAGGAAAGCTTGAACCAAAACACATCATTTTCCCAAAACAGTCCAGGTTCAGTTGACTGGACTCACCCTCTAGTCGACCGAAAAACACACTGGAAATGAAAATCCAAAACATAAGCCATTTCAGTCGACTGACCTCCCAGGTCCAGTCGACTGAACCTCCCACATGATGATCCAATCGACTGAAATAGGTTCAGTCGACTGAACTTGCCCAGATCATGTTTTTGAGCTACGATTTTGGTTTTTCAACCTCAAATCAAACCTCTAAACTCCTATTTTTTAATATCTACAAGCATCCCCTACCTTAGGACTATCATAAAACCTCGAAAGGAAACTCCCTCTTTCGATTTCATCCAACCAAACGCCGAAAAACGGTTTTAACCCCAAACCAGATTTGAAACATAAATAACTTTCCATGCATTTTAAAACGATAGAAACACGTAGGATTACATATAGTACCATCTAACAGTTATACAGTCTGAGATCCTACCTCGGTAAGTTTAAAACTGGGCGTCTCAATCTACGTACAAAACCCCAAACTTCGCCGGAATATAATTTTAACCGGATGGATGCGTAGACCACGATGCCGATACTAAGGATCAGCAGTTGATTTATCAAAAACCAAGCCCCGGGCCCCCGAGAAGTTAGAGAGAAGGTAGAGAGAAAACTGGAGGAAACTTAGAAGTTAAGTTTTCAAAAATATCTTTTAGAAAATATCTAAGTCCTGATATTTATAGGCCTCCAAAATATCTTTTTTTTTAATTTTCAAAATTCGCACGGCAACTCCCTACAACCCCGGGAACTAACTCCGCATGCTCAGATAAACATAAACATGCATCAAAATGAGTAAATCATACATCATGAAAACATATATATGCAAAACACATCATATATACATAAGTCTCAAAAAGAGACGGGTCCGGGTCTCATATCATTGGACGCTCGTCATAAGTGGCATCCTCGTCAACCCGCACCTCAGCCCAATCTAACACATGTGAATGATCAGGCTCGTACCTCCGAAGCATAGAAACGTGGAACATGTTATGCACATATCTTAACTGAGGGGGCAAAGCCAAATGATAAGCAACCTCACCAATCATGTCAAGAATCTCAAATGGTCCAATGAAGCAAGGTGATAGCTTCCCGCTACAACCAAATCTCATCAAACCTCTACGTGGTGAGACCTTCAAGAACACGTGATCTCCCACTGCAAACTCCAAAGGTCGCCTCCTCTGATCTGCATAACTCTTTTGACGGCTCTGTGATGTCGCAAGGCGCTTGCGAATCACTGTAACCTTCTTCTTCGTCTCCCATACCATGTCGGGTCCCAAGACTGTGGTCTCTCCCACATCTGTCCAACACACTGGTGATCTACACGGTCTACCATACAAATTCTCATACGGTGCCATCCCAATACTTGACTGATAGCTGTTGTTGTATGTAAGCTCTGCCAATGGTAGATGATCCTCCCACGAACCTCTGAAATCAAGGACACAAGCCCCCAGCATATCCTCTAGAATCTATAAAGTCTTCTCCGATTGGCCATCCGTATGGGGGTGAAAGGCAGTACTGAACATCAAGTTTATCCCCAAGGCCTCCTACAGACTCTGCCAAAAGCGCGAAGTAAAGCGCGGGTCCCTGTCAGAAATAATAGACACTGGCACTCCACGCAACCGGACTATCTCTCTAACTTACAAGCGACTCAGTCTATCCACCGAATCCTCACTCGGATGGGGAGAAAGTGTGTAGACTTCGTCAACCTATAAACCACAACCCATACGACGTCATGTCCTCTAGGTGACCGAGGAAGTCCTAACACAAATTTCATCGTGATATGCTCCCACTTTCACTCTGATATAGGCAACGACTGTAGCAATCCTGCAGTCTCTGATGTTCTGCGTTTACCTTCTGATAGGTAAGGCACTGAAAAACAAATTGGATCACACTCTCTTCATTCCCGTCCAACAAAACTGACGATGTAGGTCGTGATACATCTTCGTGCCTCCAGGATGCACAACAAGACAAGAATGATGACACTCATTTAGAAGATCAGCTCGGCATAACTCGGGCATAAACAACCTCCCAGCTAACCTCAAACTCTGATCAGAACCCACAATCTAGCCTGATGTATCCTCTCCACTAGCAACACGATCTCGTATCGTCTGAGCCTCCTAGTCCGTCAGCTGGAGCTCTAACACACATGCTATCAGTGCTGGTCGCGAAACTACAAAGAACAAGGTAGCACCTGTTGCGGTCTCTCTGAGGCAAAGATCAAACTCCCCAATCTCTCCAAGCATGCCCCACTTACGTATAGCCACAGAAGCAAACGATCCATGAGACCTCCTGTTGAGAGCGTCAACCACCACATTGGCTTTCCTAGAATGATACTACAAATCAAAATCATAATCCTCTAACAACTCAATCCATCGTCGCTGGCGCAAGTTCAGGTCCTTCTGCGAAAACAAGTATTTCAAACTCTTATGATCGGAGAATACCTCGAAGTTCTCACCATACAAATGGTGGCGCCATGTCTTTAAAGCGAAGACCACGGCTGCTAACTCCAAGTCATGTCTAGGATAGTTCCTCTCATGCATCTTCAACTGCCGAGAACCATAGGCTACAACCTTCCTTCCCTACAACAACACATAGCCAAGACCATCATGGGATGCATCACAGTACACAGTATAACCCAAGCCTCGCTCTAGGATAATCAACACTGGCGCGCTAGTCAATCTCATCTTCAGCACCTGGAATGCTGACTCGCAAGACTCACTCCAAACAAATACAACTCCCTTTCGCGTCTGATGCATCATTGGCAGAGCAAGTCTAGCAAAGTCCTTCACAACCCGCCGATAGTAGCCTGCTAAACCCAGAAAACTACGTATCTCAAAGACACACTTCGGTCGCTCCCAACCACCCACAGCATTAGTCTTTGACGAGTCCACAGCTACTCCGTCTGTCGACATTACGTGCCACAAAAATCTCACCTCCTACATCCAGAACTCGCACATCTCGAAATTTGCATACAAGCGATGTTCTCTCAGAAGCTACATAACGATACGCAAGTGATCCTCGTGTGCCTCTCTAGTGGGTGAATATGTCATAATATCATCCACAAACACCACTACAAAACTATCCAGATAAGGATGGAAGATCTGGTTCATCAAACCCATGAACGTAGCAGGCACATTCGTCAGACCGAACGGCATAACCAGAAATTCGTAGTGACCATAGCGAGTCTGAAAAGTAGTCTTTTCTATGTCCTCATCCTTAATCCTCAACTGATGATATCCTGATCTCAAGTCAATCTTCAAGAAGCAACTCGAACCCTTCAGCTGATCAAATAAGTCATCAATCCTCGGCATTGGATACTTGTTCTTCACTCTTACCTGATTTAGCTTTCGATAATCTATACACAAATGCAAAGATCCATCCTTCTTCTTAGCAAAAAGAGCAGGAGCTCCCCACGGCGAAGTACTCGGTGTATAAACCCCCTGTCTAGCAACTCCTGCAGCTATACCTTGAGTTCACGCAACTCAACGAGTGCAAAACGATAAGACGGCATAGATATGGGAGCAACTCCGGGGACTACATTAATAGAGAACTCTACCTCACGACTTAGTGGCAACTCAAGCAGATCATCAGGAAAGACATCCAGATAGTCGCACACCACCGGAGGTAACTCTCCTCGAACCCCAACCTCCTCATCGAACATGAGACCTGCAAAGAGGAAACCCAGGTTACCCTGGTTCCGCGTAGCACTAGGAAAAGAAATCAAACCCTCATCCTAGTCTCCCACAAAACAGAAACAATCTCCCGTCGGTGTGCAAATCGTTACCCTCTGTCAATCACAATCGATAAAGGCACGATAGGTGGTCAGCCAATCCATCCCTAGGATGACATCAAACGCCATCATTCTAGAATGATAAAGCCAAACTCTAAACAACGACTGGAAATCTCCAAAACACAGGATCTACAGACAAGACTCAACGTCACACTCCCACTGACTGGGGTCTCTACACTCAAGGTACTACCCAACCGGTCCATTTGCAACCCCAATGCAGATGCAAAAGCAGAAGATATAAACGAATGTGATGCTCCAGTATCGATAAGAACACTAGACCATGATCTGAAGTCTAAAAGAGTACCTCTGATCAAGGAGGTGGTAGCAGCAGCATCGGGCCCAACCGGTGCTCTAGATGAACTAGGATCTACAAGAACATATGCCCTGGCCAGTCCACTGTGGCCCTAAACTGTAAACTGTCAACACGACTGTACAGAAGCTCCTCCCTCTACAAAATAGGACGTCTGAGTTCTAGGCTGTGAATACATCTATCTCCCATAGCCTGATGGAACAGCTGGTGCTCCCACTGTGCTCTAAATGCTCCCTCTTCTACGGCAGTCCCTCCAGATGTGCCCAGATTGGCCACACTCAAAATATACCACAGGCTCCCTTTCCTGCGTCTGTGACTGCGACTGTGCTTGAACAGGCGCTGGACTCTGGCACTTTGCCGCAAGATGCCCTGGTCATCTGCATCTATAACAAACAAGCTCTCTTTGATCAGTTCATCCCATTGAGGCTACGGGAGTCGTGGATGCAGAAGACTGTGGCTAATACGACCCCACTGGATAGGAACTCGAACCAGATGTCCGTTGACGCTTGTTCTCCCTGCGCCCCTGATCCTGTGTGCGTCCCCCACCTGACTGACCCCGACTATCTCTATCTCTGCGTGTCTCATTCAGAGTGTCTTCCACCTTCAGGACGGTCTCCACTAACTCTATAAAAACCTGGATCCTGAGTGCTGCCACTCTGTCTTGGATAGCAGGCCTCAAACCCCTCTCGAACCGCTTCACACGGAACTCATCAGTAGGCACGATCTCCTGTGCAAATTGGATAAGCTAATAAGCTCAGCCTCATACTCCACAACAATCATCGTCCCCTGAGTCAGAAATAGGAAATCCTCTCTGTAGCGATCCCTCAAAGTCGTAGAAAAGTATTTCTCCAGAAATACCTTCGTGACTGCCTTCCAAGTGCCCCAAATAGTAGTCCCGGCGAACTTCCACCACATATGAGCACTCGCCCTCAACTGGAAAGCAGCAAATGAAACCCGCAGATCATCCAACTCTATCTATAGAGTATCAAGGATCCTAGTAACCATCTCTAGCCATTCTATGGCAACCGTGGGGTTAGGATCCCCAAAAAAGGTAGGAGGGTCCAGAGGGAAAAACTCACGCATCGCGATCGTCGCCCTCGGCTCAGGTATGGTCTCTCTCCCCTAGAGGCCTCAACCAATTGCCGGATGAAACTGACCATCTCACAAAGCAGATCATCGTCAGCAGGTCCCTAGGGTGCATTAGCATTCCCAATATCTGAGACTGGAACGTCCCTTCAGCCAGAACCACAGCCACGGCCATGGCCTCGACCTCAGCCTCGTCCTCCCCGTGTGGACATAACTCTATACGAAAGCAACATAACAGGATAAGCATCCATACAACATGGTATTGCTAACGTAAAAGACAGATCACCTATAAGCATGCTAACACATAGCCACTTAATATCATGTCATCACATCTCACATATTGAGGAGAAACAACAAGAAGGACTCGTCCATCTGGATAACCCACTTAGCTTCCGTCCTAGAAATCACGTCAGCAAAACGCGTCTCTAACATGGCTCCCAAGTTTGTTAATCCAAACGCCCGAAGGCAAGACTAATCAATCCTAAGGTCCAACCTCCATACCCACGTATACAAAATCATCATGCTGAACAAGCTATCATGCTTATGTTAGGAAAACGTCGTAACACATGCAATCAAGAACACGTACATCCTCACAAAGTGATGTACCCTCTTTCCCATGGCTCATAGGTATTCAAACCCAGAGCTCTGATACCAAGTTGTCACGCCCCTACATTAGGGTCACGCGAAAGCCCACCAAAAGATAGTTTGAGAAAATAAGATTTGCAGTTGGAAAACCCTCAACTCAAAAATATACATCATTTGGATAAAATCCCTACGGTATAACTCTCATAAACTGAAAACATGCATCTCATACATGAATAAGCATATCGCTCAAAGGCGTACAAAACCAGCCATCACAGGCGTTACATGTAAAAGTACATGTATAAACAAAAGGAAAAACTACAGTAAATCTTCTATCACCTCTGTAACTAGGTCAACTCTACATGCTCACCTAAAAAGGTTTTACAACAAAATTCCACACCGCGAGCCGAAACCCAATAGGAAAAGACAATCAAACTGTAAAGCAGACTATACAATTATAAGCATACAAACTCCACCACAGGAGCCCAAAAAGGTTTTCTTTCCTAAAACTAAAAGTTTTCATCCTTCAAACTATGCATATCATCATAACAGATATCATACCACAGTTAAGGAAAAGCGGTAATAAAACAGTAATCTCCACTCAGGTCACACAGCTGAGGAGAAAGATGTAAATAAAATCTTATGTACCGACTCTGTCACATAGACAAAGGTAACAACTATAGACTCCTGCCCATTACCCTAGACCCAAGTCACACAGACTAGCTTGGTAATGACAAGTTCTGTACGGAGTTACAACAACAACGCCATTAACGGAGGCAACCAACTCAATTTACGGGCATAAAACCTAAGGGTCCAGAGCACCCACACATCGCCATTCATGGAGGCAACCGATTCAATTTATGGGGATTAACCCGAAGGTGCAGAGCGCCTACGCTGCGCACGTTTCTGGACATTCACCGAGGAGCACTACAGGCCCACATACAACCACACACACACTGTGTTACGGTACATCTATGGATAACATTTTAAAACCCACAAAACATTTATACAACGCATGTATAAAATGATCCAATCCATCAACCATGGAGATCTAAAATCATTTCTAGCAAAACGTTTAAGAGTTGAGACTCAACCCTACGGGTTAGCTCCAAATCTCTAAAAAGTACGTTTTTTCACCATTTTCTCAAAACACATCGTTTTCAAACCTTCTTTTGAAAATTACGGATATCAACATACCCACATCATGAAATAAATTGAGAAATGCGTAAAACCCCACTTTTACCCAAAAACTAAGATTTAAACATGAAAATCACATTTGATGTATTTTCTACCCGGTAAAAACACGTATAATTACACAAATCACCCTTATACAGCAGTAGGGTCTAGAATCCTACCTCGGAGAGTCAAGAACTCGACGTCTCAAAACATAACGGCGTTAGAACAGGAATCTGTTTGGATGGATACCAAGCCCTCGGCCTCGATAACAAGGATCCACAAGGGATCGAACACAAAACCAAGCCTTGGGCCCTCAAAGCTAGAAAGAAGGCAGAGAAAAGGGATTTCCTAGCTTGGAAGAAAGAGAATATCAAAATATCTCAGCCCCTGGGATATTTATAAACTTGCCAAAAACATACTGTCCAGTTGACCGAACCCCTGAGTTCAGTCGACTGAACCCAAAAAACTCAGTTCAGTCAACTGAACCGAGCCCCTCAGTCGACCGAACGACTGGGCATAGGGTTTTCTGATGTTTTCAAGGAAAAAATAGGTTTCTAAGGTCCAAGCAAGCCTCTACCAAACCTCAAAAAGCGTATAACACATTTATATATGTTGTTCTACAACTGTAAAGCAAAAACCATGCATCGATGCTATTCATATACTGAAAGAAACACATCAAATTTATAAATAACCTAAAAGATAAGGGTTAGGGTCTTACAGAAAATTCCTTACCAACCTTACCTATACTAATGATTTTACCTTATCCATTGTCTCCAAAAGTTACATAACCTCCATTCTTAGGTGCTAAGCTTGAGAATTTGGATTTGTTGCATGTCATATGTCCTAAAAATCCACTATCTAAATACCTTTTTTTTTTTTTAGGAGGAGGATCTCAAACACACCTACAAGACAATTTAAGTGATTTTTTTTTTACCCAAATCTTTTTGGGTCCTATAGGATTAGTGACTTTAACTCTCCAAATCATTTTTGAGACACCATTATTCCTTTTTAATGCGCAATCAAATTTAATGTGTCACTTTTTCTTGCATTAAAAACAAGTTACATTTTCATAAATATTTCTTGAATATGAATTTTAAAAAGTCTTTCATTCTTTTACAAAATAATTTTTAGACTTGATATTTACTTTTCTATTGTAACCAATTTCTTATTTATTTAATGACATTCTTTCTGCTCCTAAGAGTTTTTCGAAATTCTCATTTTCATTAGTAAATTTGTAAATAATTTTTGAGTAATCTTCTACTTTTCTTTTTAGTTAACAAGAAACAACATTTTCAATATTTTTACCTTTTAAGTTCTTGAGTTCTTTTCTTAACATGTTTTTTTTTTGGTCAGTTTAGAAATCTCATTTTCAGAAATTTTTGTTAATTTATCAGATTTAACTTTTAAAATGAGTTTTTCTTTTTTCAAAGATTCAATTTGTAAATTATGTTCTTTAGACATGTTTTTTTTTTTTATCATTTTCCTTTAAGGTTTTTAATTTCTCAATTTTCTTAGAAAAGTTTTTATTTTTATTTTTTAGTTTTACATTTTTCTTTTTTAAAAGACTTTTATGTAAATTGAATAAGTAATTTTTAAGTTCATCGTATGATGACATAGAGTAAGAGTTAGATTCATTGCATGATTCGACTTAGAAGGAGAATTTACCATTTTATCTATACTTGCCATTAAGCAGAAGTTAGCCACTTCGTCATCACTTGAGCTATTGCCTGACTCGTTTGAGTTTGAGTCATTTCATGTAGTTGCTTTCATGGCTTTTTTCTTCTTTTTTGAGTCCTTTTTGAGTAAAGGACATTATGGTTTGATGTGTCCAATTTTGTTGCAGTTATAGCAGGTGAGTTGTTCTTTCTTGAAATCTCGTTTACTTGAATCTTTTGTCAAATTTTGTGTCTCGAAATCTTCTTGAAAACTTTTTGTCTCTTTTAAAAAAATTTCTAAATCTCCTTGTGATAAGAGCCACGTCATCATCATCGATCTCCTCATTCTTTTCATCACTGGAACTCTCTTTTGAAGCTTTAAGAGCGATGGATTTCTTAACTTTGTTTTGCTCGTTGACTCTTTTATTTATCTTGAGTTCATATGTCAGCAGAGATCCAACCAGCTCATCTAGAGTCATCACCCTTAGATTTCTTACTTCGGAGATTGTTGTAGCCTTAGCTTCCCAAATGGGTAGCAAGACTTTGAGTACTTTCCTTAAAAGCTCATAAGATTAGTAAGCCTTTTCGAGTGCATTAAAAGAATTAATAATGTGATTAAAGCGTGTGTACATGCTAGAGATAGTTTCATCGTTATCCATTTTAAAACTTTCATACTCACAAGTTAGTCTATCAATTCTAGGATTTTTAACATCTTGAGTGCATTCATAAGTATTTCTAACTTTTTCCATTTTTTCTTAGCATTTTACATGTCATTATGCAATTATAATCGTTAGCATCTAAAACACAGTATAAGGCATTCATAGTATTAGAGTTTATTTGAAGTAATTTCATATTATTTTCTATCATTTCTTTTTCTAGTTTAAGAACTTCTTTACCTTCTACAGTTTTAGTAGGAGTAAAATTATCTTAGACGATCACTCTCTAATCTCTCCAATCCATTGTTTGAATAAAAATTTTCATTCTTTGTTTCCAAAAAGAGTAATTAACACAACAGAATATTACAGGCTTTGTAGAGGATTATTCTCTCCAAACGGGGATACACCGATGCCGGTCATAGATTTTTTTCACAAAAACTTGTTAAGAATATTGTAATTAGCTCTGATATCAATTGATAGTATAAGTGCAATCCCAAGAGGGGGTGAATTGGGTATTTAAAAAAAATTTATTTAAAGATTAACACAAGATTCAATTATAGATTTTAAATGTGAATGATGCAAGTATAACAATAATGAAAATGAAGAATATAAAGGGTTAGAGATATGGCACTAAGATTTTTACAAGGTTTGGCGCATCGGCCTACGTCCTTACCTCAAGCCAACCGTTATGAGAATTTTCACTAGCACTCCTTCAATAGGCAGAGCAGCCTCTCTTCTTAGTCTAGGCGGAGTTGCCTCTCTTGAGAATGTCCCATTCTCAAGTACAAACACTTCTTATAGGCGAAGTAATCTCTCTTGAGAATATTCCTATCTCAAGTATCCCAATCCTTATAGGTGGATCAATCTCTTAAGAAATACCCTTCTTAAGTACAACAAGATGAAATGAATTCGTACAAAAAGATGCTCCTTCAGCGAGCGGATGAGTACAAGAGATTAGCACACTAATTCACCTCTCAAAGAATATATCAAATGAAGCTCTATGAGAATTCTAAAACATTTCTCTCAAAAATATGATTGAAACTCAAGAATTTGAAGCACAAGTAGAAAGAGTATGAGAGAATTGATTTGAAGGCTTAAAGTGTGTAAAACCAGAGCTCAAAAGCTCCATTTATAAGCCAAAAACCTGTACTAGCCGTTGGGTTAAATAAAGAAGTTTCAACCTATCCGTTTTAGCTAAATTTCAAAATTTTTACCGTCTCAGTCGATTGGAGTAGTCAATTCAGTCGACTGGATTTTCAATTTCACCATCCAGTCGACTGGACATGTGGGTCAGTTGACTGAACTGCTTAAATCCAATTTCTTGTTTGGCTGTCCAGTTTCAGTCGCCAGAATGCAATACATTAGTCGACTGAACTTTGAAAAGTTTGGTACTTTTGACTTTAAAATGTTTTTGAACACTTCTTTGTTTTGAAAAATAAATTTCATAAGGTTTTAGGATTCTTATGAGCTTCAAGAGATATAATCATGAGTTTTGTGAATTTACATAAATCCTAAATTTGATAAAAAGAAAATTTAACATTTAATCTTTAATTCTTCAACTTTTGCATTGCTTCAAAACCTTATAACCAATGTGTTTGATTTGAATTTTATTTCATAGCTTTTACTTTGTATATTTGATTGTGCTAAACCTGTAAACAATCTCAATTTGCACAATTAGATACTTAGGTTTGTTATCGTCAAAACGGTCGTTGAAACCTTGTTAGGCCAACAATATTTGATAGGCTAGATAACAGTTCAGGATACTCTACAACCGAGTTATATGTCGATGTTCAGTCATTACATGTCTCAAGATACGACAACGCATTCCAAGAAGGCCTTAGTAGACGATAAAGCAGCGCAATTGATGATTGTTATAAGGTAAGAGAATATGTGGTAGTATGAACCAAAATTCAGCCTGGTTCTGGATGTGTCGTATTGACGTGAGCCATACTTTCCAACATTGTATCCCAATAAAAGCCTACGTCAAGATTGTGGGAGGCCGAGGATCTTTAGATTGCGAAATGTAATGGATTGGCAAAAGTCCCAGTCAAAACAAACTTGTGGCATATATGGCCAAGTGGGTCATAACAGAAGAAAATGTCTTGACCAAAATGTTGTTGGCACTAGTTGTCACACCCTAAAACCTAGGTCACGCGAACCGCCCATGAACAACCATTTTTAGATATCACAATCCATCAAAACCACCCGATCTTAAACGGATCAAAGAATGTAACTTGAAAACGAAGTTAAAACGTTTGAAAGACGCATTTTCGAGGATTTATTTTTATGTAAAAGAATAACCCAAAAGACTAAGGTCAAGGTCCCTAAGAGTCAAGCATTTAAAACAAATAAATAAAATTTTTTAAAAATTGCCCAGACCGCTCGATTGGTTAAAAAACCGCTCGAGGGGTCCTTGCAAAGATGTTGGGTTTTTTTCCAACAAAATACAAAACAAAATGTTTGCAGAGACCGCTCGATAGACCGCTCGAGCGGTCTGGCTCTGGACCCTTTTTCAAAACACTACTTTTGAAAATTCAACACTTAAGACTTTTGAAAACTTTCAAGGCATAACCAAGCCCACAAAAACATGCTAAAACGAGACTCAAAATCCTTCCTCGAGGCACAAACGTTGATATAAAGCTTGAGATTAACCGAAAATAATTTATTAAAACATTGAACCAACCAAACAAAAATTGTTTCATGTACCCAAGAAACTTAAAACAACCAACTCGAGGTTCCTCTCGTCGTCATGCAAACATACATGCATTGGCACCATGGCCATAAAGATTACAATACATATGCTTTCAATACTAAAACATATAACATCATTACATGATCCATTAACAGTCAATAATAACAATCGATCAACAAAGCTACTAAAAACGACATAAAGAGTTTTGTCTTCACCTCCATTGGGCCTCACTGAGATTTACCCACGTGATCAACTATGTCTCCTGGAAAATTTTTAAATATCACAACGTGAGCCAACGCAAAATAGTAACAGACTAGCATGTATGAAAAGTATAACAAGCAATCACAAATTATATAAATAACTCAACTACATAAGTCTCAAAATGGTTTTCCATCCTTAAAACCATAAGTTTTCATATAATCCCATAATGTCCAACAGTTTAATAAACATAAACAACACATTATTTTCCAACCAAGTTTCCACAACTAACAATAATTTATGAACGCTTTACACTCTTTTTCGGTCTTCTACCGATAAGTACTAACCTAATTATGTAATTATACAATGATTCCTATGTACTGACTCTGTCGCACCGGGGATAAAAGTAACAACTATAGATTCTCGCCCATTAGTCTAGGTTCGGGAAAACCAATGACCCGCTAGATAATGACAAGTTCATTACAGAGCAACAACAATAAACGCCTCCCAATGGGATAACCACTTCATTTATGGGGATTAACTCAAAGGAACGAAGCACCAATTTTGTGCAAATTTTTAGACTTTCATCGATTAGAAATGGCGGCCCAAGTATACACATTGTTACAGTATATATATCGAATCATTAAAAAGACACATAGGATGAATTAAACCAACATTTGTACGCACACAGGTATATACAACACGCCCAACAGCATTCAGCCATGTCGTCCATATAACCATGAAGATCGACCCACATTTTCAAAATGTTTCCACCATCTCAACCAAATTGTTTTTTTTTTAAATGAGGCCCAATCCCAAGGGTTAGCTCTAAACCTTCAAACTAGGTTTTCACAACATAAAATAATTTTTTTTGATTTTCAAAACTTATCTTTTTGAAAATCACGGACACACAGATGTTCACCAATTTTGTAATAAACCATAAGAACGCGTAACATACTTTTTATCCAACTAAACAAGATTTAAACACAAAGTTAAACATTTATAGCATTTTAAAACAGTAAAATTGCATATAAGTCACATGTAGCACCCTTTTAAAGTAAGATAATTTAGAATCCTATCTCGAAAAGTTAAAAACTCAAACTTTTAAACACCGACAAAAAACCAAAGTCGCTAAAATGAGATTCCGTTCGGATGAACGCGAAGCCCACGACGCATATATCAAGGATCTACTAACCCAACGCCAAGATCCGAGCTCAAACTAAACCAAAAGTTAGAGAAAAGGCAGAAGGTTTGATCTATCTTTCAAGAGAGAGAGAAATAAGCTTGTTCAATAAGGTTTGGTTCAAAAACCAAAGCAATAAGTTGTCTTATTCTTAGCCCACGCAGACAGACCGCTCAAGTGGTCTAAGAACCGATCGAGCGATCCTGCCCCCAAAAGAATAACTTTGCTATAAGACCCAAGTAGGACCGAGATTGAAACTCACATGCATAAAACATATAGAAACACGCTTTTCTATAACAATTAAAACGATAACTAACACATCATGTATTAATATTACAAAAATAAAAGGAATCAGGTCTCACAAACTCTTCTTCCTTAAGGAATTTTGCACCCAAAATTCAACACTAGAACCCGAGTCAGCTGCCTTATCGTCATCTACCAACGATCTTTGATACAAAACTCTACAACGCTGCACAACAGTAAAGATACTAACGCAGCTCAACCTCCAGGAGTAACGTCCCACGACACAACCATGTTCCCGAAGGATAAACATCTATACAAGTTGATTCCACGAACAAAGTCTCACTGATGCTACGGTTATCCAAATATCGTCGGAACAAGATCCAACTAACACCACTGAGGCATCGAAGTACAACCCCTACTAGACACAACCAACCCAAGTGATAAAATGCACAGCATGAAGCTAATCTACAATCGAAACTGGTCCCAAACATTCTCCACTTCAAATCATAAGGACTACCACCCTCGTTTGTAATGCCACAAATTAACTCATCCGCATATCAAAATGCACATCAAGGTCCACTCTTGTAAGCCCAAGCACACGTTGTCAAACTCTAACATTGCTCACAAGGAGTCACACGCATCATACATAAAATCTTGTTCAAGCCTCCACGATCAACTGATGACTACCAAACTCAATGCCACATCATCCTTCTATGTATGCCAGAAATGCAATCACTGAAGCTGGCAAGACGCTCATTCCGAGCAAAAACAACAAATAGTAGGCCCTAGAGAAAAGAACTCATTCGATTCACCGGAAACTCCAAAGAACATATTTCCTTCTCATGAGTTACCAACAGTTCATTTAAACTTTACCCTCTACTAATCCTTAGTCAGATCCTCCATCGCGAACCACAACTCTCACCATGTAAAAATACTAAGTGTCACATCATTGTCAAGACCAAGACTCCACACATTTGAGATTTCCACCCCTGCATCACAACCATTAAGATCAATACGATCACAAGAACTCAATGAGTCACTTAGACCAGATACGCCACATAGACCAAACATTCAATAGGTACACGCTAACCTACATTAGTCCAATCACATCCCCTATTGCAACATAACGTTCAAACATAACCCCACGTTTTACCATTGAACCTCTGATTCTTAATCTACTATTCAACCTCTAATCAATCATAATCACCTCCATCCGGTATCAACCCAAACTTATAACACGTACATCGGTCCTTCGAATCCATAACATTTCACAATGAGTTGGGGACTGAAATCTAGTCTAACATCAACCATTCCACTCGTCAACACCTGCATACACACTCACCTCATTCCTTTACATCCGTACCACATGTATAGCAATGCTCTATTAGATAACATCAGCACATTATTCTCTAATCCTTCACCAAGACCACTCAACCCATTCATACCTTTCTCACCGAGTAACGAACCAAGACCTGCCTCCCATAGTTTGCAATGTCATCTTATACACAACTCATCATGGTATTTTTGTTCCTAAACCAGACAATTTTGTTGGCCCCAACAGGTCACACTAACGAAAGCTACTAAAACATAAAATTCTTTCTGACTCATACCTTATCACGTTATCTTAATAACCTCAACTCGATTTTCTACAATTTGTATCCTCACCACGAGTGGATAACTGGCCACCAACTTCCGTAGTTCAAAACGCCAAGTAAAACGCAAATTGAGACTCACAAAAGGTACATTAAAAACTCACCATGTGAACTACCCGATCACAAAGGCTTCAGCAAATATCTCACTCTAACAAGAGCTAAGGGTGTCATCATTCCCATACAAACTAGAACATACATTATACATTGGTCAAACGATCCTCAACCAATCTCTGCAAAAATAAGCTTTACATCTCAACACTAACTCCCCCGTCAAAAGGGACAGGCATTTCAGGTCTACCAACCCGATATCTCGGGGAACACAACCCAAACACTCATACTCACACAACTGAGCAAACAAACCTCTACCAGGAAACCACAAGGAATCAATCCTATAATCACCCAATCACGGTAGTATAAGTTCCCAAAGCACCATGCAGAGGACCACAACAAGGATACAAGATCCATGAAGATTTTCACTTCCTCAGGAAACAGCCAGTTCAAGAATCAATCAAAAATTCTGACATTTACATCCAACAAGGATGAAACAGCTCCTATATGATAACTGCCCAAAAGGTAACTCTCTCTTCATCCAGAATAAAGAAAAGGTCAACTAAAAACTATCACTCAACACCATCATACTCTCAGTACCCATCAAATACTTGGTTTAGAAGAATACTGCTCTTTTATCCATGAGTTGGCATCAACTACCACCATATAATGTTGTTAACCCCAATCACGATAATCATACCATGTGTCAAGCTTCGTTCTCAATTTTAGATTCCGTTCACACACCTCGAATACAATTAACTTCCTTATACCCCATACAACGTGTCCTCTAGGATTAGAAGCTCGTTACCGGGTATACATAGAGGCATAACCCCAAGCAATCCCATTACACCAAGGCCTCACCTCACAGGTTGAGCTTCATGAACCTAACTGCCAGCAGATAAACAAAAATCACGTTACAGCCTCGAGTCTACTGTTTAGGTAAACCCACAAAGAAAGCACATAACGCTTAATCGAAGGAGGCCCAATTTGAGACCTCACACCCAAAGTTACTTATAACTCCCATAACTATACAAACATCCTCCAAACTTTTGCTTTTTGAGCATAAGATCGAATACATACATTTTGGATCCACGGTTTTTGCCTGCTAACCCTAGGCCACTCACACCATACGACACATTGTTGAACTTTACTACTTCACATTTCATTCCCATGGAAAAAACAATATACCCACCTCTAACCGCAGATTCAAACACAAATGACCTCTATCCCTTCAATAAACATCTTAAGACACATCACACTCAAGAAACATCATGTAAACGCTGAGCCAACCACACCATCAAACCCCTTCATGGGTTTCTTAAAATCTCATGCACTTAGCACTTGCAAGAGAGACAGTAAAGCGACTATGTCGTCCTGTACAAGATTTGATACTACTCATATTTTAACCTCGTCCAGGCACACCCTTATACTCACCTAACACAGTTTTCGAACACGATCTCCTGATCATAAGGATAACGATCAAGACCACAAGCCTTTATCCCCGTGAAGTTTCCAAAGGACTAATACTCGTCGCACACTAGAATCGTAACCAAAACCCATATACATTCCAACATATCTGTGACTTCACAATTAATCGACCGAGCACATCTCTGAGCTTACGCACTCGTAACTCAACTCTCGAATCTCAATAAGCAATATGACGTCCAAAGCAATCAGGTATTACGCTGACTACCAACAACACCCCAAAGGCAAGGGGTAACCCTCATAACCCCTTTTTTATTCTGTAATTTCAAAATACGCTAGGCTAGAGATTACTATGCTCCCATCCACTATGTTCCCGTCCGTACCCTATTCCCGAGTACACGGCTCAAGACATAGCATGGCTCATGATGCACATAATCCTCAACACGCCTACAACCACATACACAAAATCTTAACTAAGAGGGATTATCACTATCCCTTAATCCAATCATAACAGGTGATCTCTAAGGGGTCTCAAACACCCTATCACACCTAATCACAAGGTCCTTAGTAACACAACTCACCTCCCAGTAGAATACTTCCCAAGAAAATTCCTCTACCACAACCAGCCAATTATTTACTTCTCAACTACAACAAAACCAAACCATGATAATACGAACATAAAATGGGAAAATAATCAAGGCTAACACCAACTCAAGCAGTTACCCCAAACTTTTGAGCAAGTTCTACCACACACCAAGCGATCAACACTCAACCTATGATCTTATCTCGCAATAATCAATAACAACTGGGCCGCACCTCCATGACCCATACCAAGACCCTGACCACGGCCTCATCCTCTCCGGGGAAACACAGTTTATATATAAAAGAAATATAGAACATAACAACCTAAGGTTCGATACATAATGTTATTAGTAACACATGTGACATAATTATGCTAACACTTAACCATTTAAGATGATGTTAAACAAATTTCACAGACCGAGGAGCACCGACAAGAGTGACGAGTCAATTTGGGTAACTAACTTAGATTCCTTGCTAGAAAATACATCGGCCAAACACATTTTTAACTTGGCTTCCAAGTTTGTTAATCCAAATGCCTGAAGGCAAGGCCAATCAATCCTAAGGTCCAACTTCCATGCTCACATATACACAACTTCTTCATGCTCAACAGATTATCATACTCATGTTATCAAAATATTTAAACACATGCAATCAAGCACACGCAACCATTCTCACAGGGTGATGCAACCTTTACCATAGCTCTTCGGTATTTGAACCTAAAACTCTTATGCCAATCTGTCACGCCCCAAAATCTGGAACACACGAACTGCCCATGAACAATAGTTTTGTGATATCACAATCCACCAAAACTACCTGAGCTCAAATTGGTCAAAGAATGTAACTTAAAAACTAAGGTCACGGTCCCTAAGAACCAAGTATTTAAAATAAATAACTAAAAATTTTAAAAAATTACCCAAATCGCTCGATCGATCAAACGACCACTCGAGCGGTCCTTGCAAGGACACTAGTTTTTTCTCCAACAAAACACAAAATAGAATGTTTACAGAGACTGCCCGATAGACCGCTCGAGCGGTCTATTGAGTGGTCTGGCTCTGGTCCTTTTTTTAAAACACCACTTTTGCAAATTCAACACTTGAACTTTTGAAAACTTTCAAGGCATAACCAAGCCCACAAAAACATCCTAAAGCAAGGCTCAAAATCATCCTTCGTTGCATAAATGTTGATATAAAACATGAGATCAACCGAAAATAATTTATTAAAATGTTGAACCAACCAAACAAAAATCGTTTTATGCACCTAAGAAACTTAAAACAACCAACCTGAGGTTCCTTTCGTCATCATGCAAACATACATGCATCGGCACCACGGCCATAAAGATTACAATACATATGCTTTCAATATTAAAACATATTACAACATTATATGATCCATTAACAACTGATAATAACAATCGATCAACAAAGCTACTAAAAACGACAAAGAGAGCTTTGTCTTTGCCTCCCCTGGGGCTCACCGAGATCAACTCACGTAATCAACTATGTCACCTGAAATTTTTTTAAATCCCACAACGTGAGCCAAAAGCCCAATAAGAACAAATTAGCATGTATTAAAAGCATAACATGCAATCACGAATTATACGAATAACTCAACTACATAAGTCTCAAAATGGTTTTACATCCTTAAAATCACAAGTTTTCATATAATCCCATAACGTCCAGCAGTTTAATAAATATAAACAGCACGTTTTTTTTTCAACCAAGTTCCCACAACCAACAATAATTCCTGAATGCTTTACACTCTTTTATAGTCTTCCACCGAGGGATAAATAATAACCCAATTATGCAATTATACAATGATTTTTACGTACCAACTTTGTCACACCAGGGACAAAGGAAACAACTATAAATTCTTGCCCATTAGTTTAGGTCTGGGGTATCTAATAACCCGCTAGGTAATGACAAGTTCTATAAGCTGTTACAACAACAAACACCTCCTAATGGGACAACCACTTTATTTACGGGGATTAACCTGAAAGAACGAAGCACCTATCTTGTGCATGTTTCTGAACTTTCACCGAGTAGCAATAGCGGTCCAAGTATACACACATTATTACGGTACATCTATTGAATCGTTAAAAAGACACACATTACGACTTAAACCAATGTTTGTATGCACACAGCTGTGTACAGCACACCCAACGGCATTCAACCACATCATCCACATATCCATGGAGATCAACCAACATTTTCAAAATATTTTCACCATCTCAACCAAATCATTTTTAAAAAAAATAAGGCTTAACTCCAATGGTTAGCTCCAAACCTCAAAACTAGGTTTTTGCAACATAAACATAATTTCTTTTGAATTTCAAAACTCGTCTTTTCAAAAATCACGGACACACATACGTCCACCAACTTTGTAACAAACCAAAAAAATGCATAACATGCTTTTTATCCAACCAAGCGAGGTTTAAACACAAAGTTAAACGCTTATAGCATTTTAAAATGGTAAAAACGTATACAAATCACATGTAGCACCCTTTTAAAGCAAAATAGTTTAGAATCTTACCTCAGTGAGTTAAAAATTCAAAACTTTAAACACCGACAAAAAATCAAAGTCGTCAAAACGAGATTCTGTTTAGATGAACGCGAAGTCCACGATACGTATATCAAGGATCTACTATTCCAATGCTAAGATTCGAGCTCAAACTAAGCCAAAAGCTAGAGAGAAAGCAGATGATTTGATCTATCTTTCAAGAGAGAGAGAAAGAAGCTTGTTCAACAAGCTTTAGTTCAAAAACTAAAGCAATGAGCTGTCTTATATTCAGCCCATGCAGTTAGACCGCTCGAGCGGTCCAAGGACCGATCAAGCGGTCTTACCCCAAAAAGAATAACTTTGTTACAAGGTCCAAGTAGAATTTGGATTGAAATCCATATGCATAAAACATATAGAAACGTGATTTTTTATAATGATTAAAATGATAACCAACCTATTATATATTAATATTATAAAAATAAAAAAATTCGGGTCTCACACTAGTAGTAGTAGTAGTAGTAGAAACAACTAAATAACAAGATGATAGACGTGATTGGTTTTTTCTCTCTTATTTTGGTAGTGTTCTTTAGAGTTTTAGTAATTGTTTAAATTTATAGTTTCTTTCAAATAAATTAATAATTTGGCCGTAAAAGTACATTTTGATCTCAAGATTAATTTTGATTGGTTTCAATTTGAATTTTTTAATAGCGAGTTTGAATTTTGATTAGAATTTCTTACTGTTGTATTTTTATCTTAATAAAATAAATTATAAAAATAAGAATTTGTAATTTAAAAATATATTAATAGTATGAAAATAAATATTATTTGGTTAAAATCTAAAAACATAATGAGCACATACAATGTACCGCCACTCTAAAAATAAAAAAGAAAATAAAAGCATTTTCTCTTCATTAGCTCATTTATTAATCTAATTTCATCAAAGTCTTCAAAATAGTAACTGTATGTTACCCAAATGGGCCACTTTGGATTACCGATTTAGAGGCATGACCTGTATTTAAAGGCAATTTTCAACATAAAAAGTAAATAATCAAAAGTTTACCACAAAAATAACATATTAAGTATTTTCAAAAGACTTGCCATTTTCTATCATAAAAATTTTTAATAAGCATTTATGGTACTTAATTGTGTGCTTGCTAGCTTTAAATAATCAGCATCTAATGTGTCCCACAATTTGGTGGTCTTTAGAGGCAATTTTTCCCTGCTCCGCCCTCAACCCGTCCTGTTCTCGCCCTACTTTATAGAATATTTTCAACCCCTGATAACAAATGGGGTGGGGACAGTATTTGCTCTTCTCGTCCTGTTTTTTTTCGTTCCGCCCCCGATAACAAACGGGATAGATACGGTATTTTCTCTCTTTGTCTCATTTTTTTTCGTCCCGCCCCCGATAACAAATGGGTTTGGGACAATATTTGCTCTCCCCACCTTGTTTTTTCCTACCCCGCCCTCGATTATATAAAATAAATATTTTTTAAATATTAATATATGTATAAAATATAATTGGGATAATTACACTTACCTCTCCTGAGATTTAAACTTATTACAGAGAGTTCTCCTGTAGTTTTTGAAATTACACTAACCTCCGTTGAGATTTAATTTTTAACATCAATTGCACCAAACTATTAAAATTTCTGTTGAAATTTAACGAAAATCGCTCCTCCGACTCTAAAACCACATTTTTCACCCCAAAATTACCCTTCAAACCACATTTTTCCTCATAAAACTACCATTCTCACCCCAAATTTCAACGGAATGATAGTTTTGGGAAGGGTGATTTTGGAGTGGGAAAGATAGTTTTGGGGGAGAAAATATTATTTGAATGGTGGTTTTTGGGTGAGAATAGTGATTTTGGAGTGGGAGTGGCGGTTTTCGTTAAATTTCAACGGAAAGTTTAATAGTTTGGTGCAATTGATGTTAAAAATTAAATTTCAGTAGAGATTAGTATAGTTTCAGAAATCACAGAAAAGATCCATGTAATAAGCTTAAACCTCAAGGGAGGTAAGTATAATTATCCCAATATAATTTTATAAATATAATAAGTTCAAAATATTAAAATATTATATTTATCTCTATTTTTTTTATATTTTGTGTATTTAGTTATATTAATTCATCAATTATTTTTTTTATTTATTATATTATTTATAATTTTTATTAATATTACTTTTTTAAATCTCAAAAATTATACCCGAAATATTCCTGTACCCACCCCATTCATCGCAACTTTTCTAATATTTTTTTCCGTCTTCGCCCCGATCAAATAGGGAACAAAAATAAGAGAACTAATCCAGGCGAGTCCTGCCCCGTCCCGCCCTGTTGCTATGGCTAGTGGTTTCCTAATTGGAAGAGGGTTCCTATACATTATAACCCCCTCCTGTATAGAAACCTGTGTAGGGGCCTCCTTAGCTTTATGTGGCCAGATGTGCAGATGTCGAAGTGTCCTTTGCCAAGAAAGGTGGAGAAGATGGTCCAAAGGTGGAATCTTGTGTAGGAGGTGCAGGAGCAAGAGCACCAGTAGATCCAGGAGCAGAAGGTCTAAGAACAGGAGGTCCTGTAGCAAGCGCGAAAGGATTAACAAATGGATCAGGAGGTCCAGTAGTGGCTTTGCTGGAGGAGGAACCCTCAAAATACGATGCTACTCGTCAATAGCTGTGAGCCCACGAAGTGCAAGACTATAAGCGTTGTACTGCTGAGTAGTCAGGCTAGTAATCTGTTGGAGGCAAGATATCTGCAAATGTGTAGGAAAATGATTCGGCATTAAGTAAAATAATCTACTATACACAACAACATAGACGAACTGATGATTGAGCTTCCTTTTACCTAACTTTTTGGTTAAATAGCTTATTCCTAACCAACCAACCTGAGACACTAGCCCCGTTTGGTTAAATAGCTTATTAGCTTATTTGGCTTATAAGCAGTTAAATAAGTAATGTCTTTAAGTTTGCCTAATAAATAAAATTTAAGTCAATAAACAAATAAATTAATAAGTCAAAATAAACAAATAAGTAATTGTCTTCTTAAATAAAACAAAGAAGAAAATAAGCCAATTGAGCCAAACGAAGTAGTTTATTTATATTTTTGTTTATTTGTCAATAAATAAATAAGCTAATAAACAACTTACCCAAACGTGGCCATTATTAAAAAATAACCAAATCCGTGTTTTATGGGACAATGAACTGAAGGCAAACGTATACACAATAAGATCTGTCCAGTATTATCAAATAGCCAAAATGCAGCTCAACTCATCTAACAACCCAATATTACACTTTTTATATAGTTTATTTCTAAACTTCAAAGGGGGTGAAAATACATAAAAACCTACATAATTCCCAATATCTCTTGTACCACGTATGTGGAAGACAATACCAAAATTCCAAGTACTTCCAAATTGCCTGTGTAATTGACTTAAACTATAAATTACTACCAATAAAGAAACATCAAATGATTAACATGAACTCAAGAAATTTAACAGAAACATAAAGGCTTAAAACTCAAGGTACCATTTGAGTAAAGAAACACAATCAAAAAGTTCAAATGACACTTTTATGTTTAACAGATGCAGATGTGGGAGGCCATGAGTGTAGTGGTGATATTGCTAGGATCATGCTGTCAAGTATTGGATTTGAGAATTATGCATCGAAGTAGAAATATAAATAAAAATAAATAAAAATTTTAACCCACATGAACGAAATGATACACCAACTAATGTTTTCAAAACCAAATTGAATCAGCTAGTTCAATTGGTCGACCTGCCACCTGATATAGTTAACGATCTGAATTATCTACTGAATCAGCCAAATGTAAAAGCATTGTTTTTTTAATAAAACCCTTCTAATCCGTCGTTAAACCGTTGACCCAGTCAAACCGATAGTGGGTTATAAGAATTAGTCGGTACGTTTTCTAATTTAACTCTAGAAATTCAATTACACACAATGTAATTGTATAATAAAGTTAATAAACCTATTTTCTAATTACAATTGCCCATAATTAACTAATTGCAACTTGCAACTCCTAACCAATTCAATAATAGATGTAGAGATAGAATATAAAGGCGAGAGGCGACCACCATAACCAAGACTAATGATACACCAGCTATCGAACCATCATTCTAAAGAAAAAACAATGTTTATATTTTTTTTTAAATGATGTAATGTAATAAACTCTAATAATTTGCACATGTTACTTAGTTTATATTTTATTATATTTGATACATGCTTATTTTAAATAACTTAAAGAATTAATAATACTTTAAAATTTATTTACCTTTATAGGAGGTTCTTATTTTTAAATTGGAGTCATACTCATATCATAGAATGTCTACTTTAAAATTTATTTACCTTTGTTGGAGATTTTAATTTTTAAATTAGAGTCACACTCGTATCATAAAATGTTTTTATGTTGTTATTTGACTGATAGTTAAATATTATTTTTAATTTTTAATTATAAATTTATTAATAATAAATTATAATATTTTGATTTAATTTTAATTTGATAACAGTTAAATCAGCGAGATACCTTTTTCAATTTGTTCCAACGTTTCAAAACATTGTCACATAGATTAAAAAATGAAACTATTAAAATCCAATCCAAATATCACAATTTATGTTGTTATTTGACTGATAGTTAAATATTATTTTTAATTTTTAATTATAAATTTATTAATAATATAATTATAATGTTTCAATTTAATTTTAATTTAATAACAGTTAAATCAGAGACCCATCTATTCGATTTCTTTTTCAATTTGTTCCTACGTTTCAAAACATTGCTACGTAGATTAAAAAACGAAACCATTAAAACCCAACCCAAATATCACAATCCGTGATAAATAACCAGATGAACGAGATAATCCATGCCAAAACTTGAATTTGCATCGTGGAATTCAAATGCACAAATTCGTAACAGTGAGAGCTAATGTTTACCTGAGAAGCAGAAGAGGAAATCGAGTACCTGGCTCAAGGAGACCTCTCTGAAAAGGGTGAAAAAAGAAGACCTAGTTCACGTGGCGGCGGCGTAGGCGAGCGGCGTCGTCGGCAGCGGCGAGGGTCGTCGGCGGAGGCGGTGAGGGTCGTCGGCGGAGGCGGCGAGGGTTGTCGGCGGTGCCGAGGGTCGTCCGCGTTTTTGTCAGTTAGTATGGCTGAGTCAGCCCTTAAAACGCGGTTTAGTCAGCCCTTAAAAACGCGGTTTAAGCTTGCATTTTTAATTTAAAAACAAATTTTCAAAATGCGTTTCCCAAATAGTTTCAGACCAACGGTGGTTTGAAAAAAAATTCACCATTACCAGAGTTTTTTCGGCGGCTAGAAGATGGGAGGAAAGATTGGAGTGAGGAGCGGGGGGAAACAGCGCGTGAGTGTGGGGG
>JAOTRH010481743.1:0-25340 GCA_034768845.1 Heliamphora exappendiculata | reverse complement strand
TCCTGGGTATTGAAGTAACCAGGACTGCTAAAGGTGTGTTCATTTCTCAGCGAAAGTATGTTCTTGATATTCTGGAATGAGCATGATATATGAATACTAAATGAGTGGACTCACCTATGGAGTCTAGTGCCAAGCTAGAGCCGAAAGAAGGAGCAGTTCTTCCGAATCCTGAACAATATCGGCGTACAATGGGACAGCTTAATTATCTTACGACCATAACTCGTCCAGATTTGCTTATCCAGTGAGTGTAGTGAGTCATTTTTTGTCTAATCCTCGTGTTCTCCATTGGCAAGCAATGTTACGTATTTTTCGGAACTTACACAAAAATCCAGGTAAGGAAATTCAGTTATCTGATCATGGTCATATGGGAATGGAAGGGTACTCTGATGGTGATTGGGCTGGATGTACGTTTGATAGAAGATCCACATCTGGTTACTCTATATTTGTTGGTGGGAATTTGATTTTCTAGAAGAGTAAGAAGAAGACTGTGGTATCCCGGTCTAGTGCTGAGGCCGAATACCGAGCTATGGCATTAGCAACTGTTGAGATTATGTGGCTTCAGCAGATTTTGACAGAGTTGCACTTTCCACTTAAAGGCTCAGCTAAACTCTGGGTTGATAATACATCCGCTATTTGTATTGCCACAAATCTAGTTTTTCATGAGCGAACGAAGCACATTGAGGTTGACTGCCACTTTATATGTGATGAATATCTGAAATGTGTTGTTACATTTGGGTCTATCCCTACAGGGGAACAAGTGGCTGATATTTTTACTAAATCTTTACCGGGTCCGCGTGTCTTCTATTTATGTAACAAGCTGGGTTTGGTAGATATACATGCTTCAGCTTGAGGGGGGTATTAGTAGCTTATTATTATTATATTACTATTATGTTATTATTATTCGGCGTGTGTAGGTGTATGATTGTAATAGTGTTATCTAAATTGATTATAAATAAGAGCTCGCCTACCCATTAGGGTACGGCTTTCCATTATTCTTAACAAGGAGGTCAATGCGGCGATAGGGGACGATGAAGTCCACGAAATCCAAGATTGCAAGGGTAGTGAAACGCAAGATCCAGTTGAAGCAGTACAAGAGTCGCCTAGATTCAAATGGTTTTATGACCAGCTTGTGTTTGGAACAAAGCTACGTAGGGAAGCAATAAAAGCAATTATGAAAATAGCAGAGGCGAATAACTCGGAGTGCATGGCCCAAGAGGAAACTCTTCAGAAAGTGACAACTAATGCCTCGAATGCAATAGTATTCACCGACTCCGACAGAAGGTATCCCTTCCCTCACAATTGACCATTGTACATTGCTGGCACCATAAATGGGGTATTGTTTAGACGGATATTTCTAAACAGTGGAGCCTCGATTAATATCATGACAAGGAAGATATTCGAGAGAACAGGGATTTCAGAAGACACGATAGTGAACCAACCCATAGCAGTAATCGGATTCGGAGGGGAACGGAAGAAAACTCAAGGATTTATCACAGTTAATCTGGAATTGCAGGGTATTTATATGCCTCTCAAATTCCATATCGTAGACGCAGACACGAGCTATCATGTAATTTTGGGAAGATCTTGGATGCACATGTATAAGGCAGTGCCTTCCAGTTACCACCAATGTGTAAAGTGTCAATGGCAAGGAAAGGAGGTTACCATCGGCGCCACTCGAAAATCGTTCGGTTTCGGAGAAACACACTTGGCCGACGCAATATTCTTTGACGAACTATCAGAGAGTAATTCGATAATTGAGAAGGTAGGAGCAGTTAAGATACCAAAGTGGAATAGCTCGAACAAAGAAAAAGCGAAGACATGATCGACCAGCGGAAGTAAGGATTCAGTGTGGGAACCACCATCAAAACTTATCAAAGTTAGAGAAGGAGGGAAGATGATTTACTACTTGTGAAGATGTGCAGGGTTAGTCGCCACTTCCCAGGCAACTAATCCTGAGACAGCTGAGGGCATCCTACCACTGCCAGCACTTGACTGCATGCAAGACGGTCCTCGACCGCAACAAGAGCCACTAGATGAGATCAACTTGAACATGGATAAGCAGTCGCCTAGACCCAGTAAATGTGAACAGAACGTTGGCCGAAGAAGTCAAGCAGGATTTAATCAAATTATTAAAACGGTATTATGACATTTTTGCATGGAATTACGAGGAGATGTTAGGTCTCGACGAAGAACTAGTAACACATCATCTGGATGTGTTCCTAGACGCTAGGCTAGTAAAACAAGTTGCTTAGAAGAATCATCCCGAGTTAGAGGGGAGATCAAAGTCGAGATCGAGAAGTTGCAAAAGGCAAAATTCATACAGCCGATACAGTATCCAACATGGTTGGAAAATATAGTGCCAGTAAAGAAGAAAAACGGGCAGATCAGAATATGTGTCGATTTTAGAGATCTGAATAAAGCCTGCCCAAAAGACGAGTTCCTTCTCCCACACATTGACACACTGGTAGACGCAACCTCGAACCACGAGATGTTTTCCTTTATGGACGGTTTCAGTGGCTATAATCAAATCAGAATGGCAACATGCGACGTAGAGAAGACATCGTTTCGCACACTAGTAGGGTATTTTTACTCTATTGTTATGTCGCTCTGATTAAATTATGCTGGCGCAACATATCAGCGAGTTATGGTGGCAGTATTCTATAATAGGCTGTACTAGACTGTCGAAGATTATGTGGACGACCTAGTAGTGAAATCAAAGAAGCAGCAAGATCATCTGACTGATATAGAGGAAGTATTCAAGAGGTGTAGAAAGTTCAAGATGAGGATGAACCCACTAAAATGCGCATTCAGGGATATGATTGTCATTTATCTACAGCCTCACATAATTTAAAAGGAATGAAATGTAAAAAAAACAAAGAGAAGTAGGGCATATAGGTAAATTAAGATAAATTTTGGTATTATATCATTTGAATGGGGATATTATTGTCATTTATCTATAACTCCATTGGATTGGATTAGCAAACCCAAGTCCTACATGGATTCGCAGTCCAATTGGACTAATAGTCCAAGCCAACTTTTTTGAATCAAACATGATATTACATAACCTCCATCACTACTAATCCAGAGCACTACACTGGGTGTCAAACATGGCCTATATGTTCTTCTATTAATGATATGCTACTGATTGTTGAATTTCCTACACCTGTTCATGTTTTCTAGTTCTTTACCTTTTTATTTTTCTTTGGAGTTTAGATGCTGATGGACGCCACTGAAATTTTCTCTTAAAGTTGTGTCCATGCTTATCATTTCATTTTCGTGGAAAAGCTTCATAGCCTGTACCACAAAATGGTGCGACCTTTCGGAATGAAAGGGCGTAAGCGAAAGACGCGAGGAGAGAATTATGATAGAGAATACACAAATCAGTTTACAGAGGAGGAGGCCGCTGGGACTGCTGGCACAACGAGAATGGAGGAGACAGGAAATGCACTGGGTGAAGGGAAAGAAGCAGAGATTGTAAATGAACTCGCCGGCATTCCAATTCAGCCGCATGATCAAAAATCCCATACAGGGGCTATTTTCATTCTTGAGAAGGCTTCTTTGGAAGTTGCAAAAGTGGGAAAGGTCTGTTTAATTTTTAATTGTGTTTTCTTCCATTTTTATTTCTTTTCGTATTCCTTTTCTGGTTAAGGGATGTAGTGCTTTCCTATTTTTTTATGTACGTAGTTGTCTGCTTGTTTAGGGATTTTTTGTGCTTTAATCCTATAAGGATTTAGGTTCCAGATTTTATTGATGGAATTTTGGTTGTAAGAATCTTCGCTTATTGGTTTTAAATTACCTCTGCATCTGTGTGCGCAGTCATGCTTTCATTTATAGGTGCCTAATATAAAGTTTATCCCTATTCATGCAGAGTTACCAGCTTTTGAACTCGGATGATCATGCCAATTTTCTGAGGAGAAATAACAAAAATCCTGCTGACTACAGACCAGATATTGCTCATCATGTTAGTGATATTACTGTCGAATCTGTTTTATCTAAAAGTTTAGTGGCTTTGATTATCTTGCAGTTTATATATCCTTTACATTGATATCCAGAATTCTAAGTCATTGTTGTCAAGAAACGCCAGCATCCCAACAATTTATTTTTATGTTCCTCAAACACGGTATGATATAGAGTATAATGATTAATAATGGTGATTCTTCTTCCTTTACTTGATTCTCCTACAATAAGATGAAAGATGAAACCTTTTAGAAAGGATTTAATGAAATAAGGGAGTTTTCCAGGAGATGAATAAAAGAGGGTCTTAATTGAAGGAGAACCCCTCCAATTTAGAATTCCTTCCACATTCCGACTATATAATCTATGTAGCCTTAGTACCAAGGTATTTTGAGTTCTATACGATGCTCCCGTCCTCTTTGGGTGTTCAGAAACAATTTGTTTTCCAGCGAAGTTTGGTATTTTTGGACTCACAAGTTTATTGAAAATGTTCTACGTGACCACTGCCATCCTTGCAGCAGAGCTGCAGAGGTAGGCAGCCCCTTTTTGTTCCTTTTTTTTTCTTCCCTTTTTTGCCATTCAGCTCCTCCTTAGTCCCATGTACCACAGTCTGAAAATCTGACCTTTCCCAACTGAGGTTTCCAGTGCTTGCAGATGTCATTTGACAAACAGATCAGTGGTGATGGTATAGTTGAAGGGTCATTTGAGGGCTTGGTACTTCACTATAAGTGTCTGCCTCTCTTTTTTCTTCCCCAGGATACCGTCATGCTTCTTGTGTAATACTCCCTACCCAAATTATCCATTTGTAAGGAGCAAACAAAGATACTCATTTGTGAAAAGTAAAGAAGTAAATAAGTGGTTATTACTCAGTTCACCAAACTCTTTGTTGCAAAGGGAAAAAAACATCTAAGGGTATACCAAAATTATCAATGTATAAGGAGCAAACAAAGATACTTATTTGTGAAAAGTAAAGAAGTAAATAACCAGTTATTACTCAGTTCACCACCAGACACTTTGTTGCAAAACAAAAAAAAATGCTTAATATATAAGAAATTCGTCCGAATGTGTTTGAAAAGTTATTGTATTGTTATTGATAAGAGAATCCTTTATAGATGTATTTGCTTCTTTTTTAATTGGGATTGGAGTTCTAACTCGCTATGTTATTCTGCCCTATCCCACACGAATCGTTTACCTGTAACTATTCACTGCCCTTGTGAAAAATTGATCACGCATCGCACTTTGCACTGTAGTTAGCTCAGCACCAATCAAGAACCCCCCGAGGAATTCCAACCCTCAACCCTCTTTTCAAGATTCATCAATATTGAATCAATCGAATGCACTTCTAACACTTGTTTGGGACTGAACTGGAAAGTGTTCTTGCCTCTATCATTAGCTCGGGTAGTCTCCGTTTCTAGTGTTTTAGTCACCTTTCAATGGCTCCTCAACCATTTGCTCTTGGTGATGTTCCAATTTCTCAATAGATCAGCATTGGGATTTACGCGGGCTTTCCTCTGGATCTAGAAATACCGACATGCACTAAATGCCCCGTCTAAGCCAAGGAACTTACTTCAAAGAGTCCTAACAAAATTATATAAATTAATCTTGGTTTGGAATCAAAGAAAGATATTAAAAAAGTATTCTGGATCTTCCGCTGCGCGAATTCCCTGGGCCTGGGAAGCAAAGTCATAAGCAAGTAGGTTCAGGGCTAGACCGACTATGAAAGTGTATATCATGATTCTTCTGTTCATAAATAGTGGGCTTGTCACGTGAGTTTGAATATCATATTTCCGTATCTGAAAAAAATGTAAATATCTCCATATACAACTGTTTGCATTGGGACTAGTGCCCAAGTGGTTTGGCCAATAGTGCGCCAAGAAATATTTGAATGGATTATGTACCAATCATTATTCGATTGATTGTTTTGAGGTCATCAACAAAAAACTTCAAGTAATGAACTTTTATATATTACTTGTAATAAAAAAAACATATGCAGTGTGGATTAAAAGTTTTATAGTAGCCAGTTGGCTACTTCTTGACTTGGGATTAAGTTAAATTAAATTAGCTTGTTTTTTTATATATACTGATTAAAAACCTGATGCTTTCCAGGCTATCCTAGCAATTTTAGATAGCCCCTTAAATAAAGCTGGGAGAATGCGAGCTTTGTATGTCAGAACTGAAAAAGGAGTTCTATTTGAAGTTAAACCACATGTCCGTATTCCAAGGACATATAAGCGCTTTTCTGGTATCATGTGTAAGTTGCAACTTATACTACCCCAATCACTGACTTGCTTTATAGGCTGGCATTTCTTTCCATTTTTCCATGTAGGAAATTCATTCTTTCTTTCTGACTCTTCTAATAATCATTTCAGTACAGCTGCTACAAAAATTGAGCATCACCGCTGTTGGAAGGCGAGAAAAACTACTGCGCGTTATCAAGAACCCGGTAGCCCAGTATTTACCACTCAACTCTCGGAAAATGGGTGAGCAATCATTTTTAAATGTCTTATCTGACCGATCGGCATCAACCAGAAATGATAAAATTTCTCTCTTGCATGCCAGGCTTTTCATTTAGTTCTGAAAAATTGGTTGATATAAGCGACTATGTGGCGGCTGTCAGTGATGATGTGAATTTTGTTTTTGTGGTATGCCTCGGAGCAACTTATCCTTTAAAATTGTGTGTGTTTGGTTGGAACTACATTCTTACCCCCATTCTTGTACAGGTTGGTGCAATGGCCCATGGGAAAATCGACAAGGATTATGTAGATGATTTTATCTCAAGTGAGCTAATTCTGAAAATTTTCTCCATTCTTTCTTTAGTTTCCTTTAATTTTTAACAATGTTTGAAGGGGAAAAAAACATACATTTGATATAAAGAAAAACAAATATACTCCCAAGGCCAGCCCAACATTTTAGGGGGACTTGGCAAATCTCAAAATGAGACTTTTTCATATTCATAAACATCAATTAACATAAAATAAGTATTAATATCTGTAAAATTCATTTTTCTTGATTTGTGAGAGGTAAAATTACAAATAACAATAATGTTAGGATGAACATACTGGTTTACCACATTTTATTTGCTACATGATTTATCACAAGTGCATTTGTAAACAAGGTACACAGTGGGAACCAACAAACCAATGTAATAATGACAAGCGAGTAGGGCCTTGCAACAAGCAAGTAGGGCGGGGACTTGTTTCTTAATCGTGTTGTAGTTTCGATTGTTTTATATTTTTTAGATGGTTGATGAGGGGTCAATAAGATTATATATATACATAGATACATATTGTTTAGAAAGTATGGGGCCTCTGCCAATTGGGGGCCTCAAGTGATGGGCTATTGGATAGGCTGGCCCTGTTTAACCCTTAGATGAATAGAACTTGTGATAGAAATCCACTTTTTTCCCTTTATCCCATTTAATTTCATGTGTATTCTTAAATAATATGTTCCAGCAGGATAATCTACAATTTAGGACACGTCTATGTACGTTGTACCTAACTTATCCTATTATTAAGAATCAAGGAAGATCTAATTCTTCAACACACACACACACGATACTCGGACCATGTGTTACCAGAAAATGCTAACACCCTATCGATTTACGTATCGGTGTGCAGTTCCCATACGCTGTACATTTTTATTTCAAAATGGAAAATTTAGCGTTGAAGCAATCTCTTTAAATGAAAATTCTTAATCCATACTGAGTAGGTTAATTTTTGCCTCCCATCTACCCGACAAAGGTGGGTTAACATTGTCCCTTCCGGAATGTTTTTTGCCACATTATTCGATGAGAGTATCACGTAGTTAATGTGTCGTGATACTCCCGAACTATCGAATAATTACTTGTTTGCTCCCTTGGTTGCTTGGATCCTTTGTTTCAGTCTAGAATACCAATATTGACATGGCGTGAAATTGTACAAGCGTAAGCATTTTACACTCAAAAACTAATTAGAATTATGGGAAGCTAGAAAATTCAACATCTAGACGTATTTTGCAATCAAGACATTAAATCAAGTCCGTGTAACTTAGATCCCAAGTAGTATGGACACAGACATATGAGATGTCACGAACACGTTGACACATTAATTTTTTTTTAAAAAAGTTGCAAGACATGATACATATGAGACATGTTAAATTTTTATTTTTTTATATATTTAATACATGTTAAATATCTGAATAATTTAGTGAAAGGCAATGAATAATAAGCAATATATCATTAATTAAATTAAAAAGTTATAGCTTTTATCTTATAAATGTTTTAGAACATATTTATTGTGCATAAGTAGCATTTTAAATAATGCAAAATATTGTTACCATGAAAAGGTCCATAGCATAATATTAGTCCTCTAGAAATTAGTCGAGATGCGCGTAAGTTGGTTCCGAACACCCTGAGTTATCGAAAAAAAAAAAATCCATAGCATAAAATATGTTCCAATGGTTCAAAATGTGTCGTCAAATTATCTGTGTATTGCCGGCTAAGTTTGTCATATTATAAATTTAAATTTTCAATTACGACATGTTTAAAAAGTGTCAACCATGCTTTTGAGGGTCGGTATTTAATAAGGGTGTTCAACACGGTGCATTTTCTCCGTAGTGGTGATCGTATTTTTTGGCGTAGGCTTTACCAAGATGCCCTACTCCAGAATTGATTGTTCAAGTAAATGGCTCTCCTGTGCTGTTTAATGTCAGTTGTGAATTGGTTCATAATAATGACATCCCTTTTTCCCTCTGCTCCTTTTTAATTCTCAACTTCCAATTTTTGCAGTTTCTGGTTACCCATTGAGTGCAGCTGGCTGTATTAATAGGATTTGCATTGCTTTGGAGCATAAGTGGAAAATACTTTAAACGCAGTCGCCATTATGTGGGAAGTTGAATATGAGTTTCTTCCGATTTTCAATCTCTGGTTTTTTCATTTTAAAAGTAGGGATTCATATCTATCTTGCACTTATAATGTGATGAAGGAACACAAACAATTGTTTTTATTTATGATTTTATTACTTTCGAATGATTGAAGTAGGAATATCTGCTGGCTCATATTTGAAATAAATGTGCTGGCAAGGTATGCTGCTAGAAGCTTGGAATGGTCTCAGCCTGTCAGGTTGGGTTTGCATTGAATCACTAGCCTAAATCCTAACTTTCTGAGCTCGTTGGAATAGGCTATATTCTGATCAAAAGCCAATCCTTTACTCTCCTCCTTGTTTTGGCGTAAAAATTAATTTTCAGATTTTTTTTGATTATTTTTTTGTATTTTGTTGAAATTCTAAAAAAAAAATTGTATTAAGCGGGTGTCGTAGTGTTTGTATAGGTGGTGGTGTCTGGTGGTAGTAGTGGTGTGATGATAGTGGCGGCGGCGAGAGTGCTAGGGGGGCCGGGGCGGGTGTGTGTGTGTGGAAGTTGTGGTGTGGTGAGATGATAAAGGGGTGGTACTTGTAGTGATGTAGTAATTGTGTAAGAGTGTCTCTAACAGGTCAACTAAATGAGATCTGTTAGTTAAAATAGCTAATTTGTTTTGATTTAAGTCACTCTAATTGGTTTTTTATCTGATTAATTATAAAAAAAAATATTTTTTGCTAATCAAATATAGCTAGCAGAAAAAAAAATTTCTATAATAGTTAGTAAAAAAAAAAACCTCTTGGAGATGGCAAAAGTGGGCTAGGCTAGCTAATTTACCTAACAGTCTCAAGAGCCTATTAGAAATGTTTTTAGTTTAATTGAATAGCAAAAACATATATTAGTATTGGAGTGTATATATGAAAAGGTAGTAGTTAAAATAGATATTTTTTACTGTTTTTTTTTTTGAGTACTTTGGCTAATTATTTTAAAGAAAAGTGTTGGAGATGCTCTAATAGTGACAAAGTAGATGTTTCTTTAAAAAAATTAATCAAAATTTAATATTTTGTTGATTTTAAAATTTTAAAATGCTTCAGTTTTGTATTTATACATTTTTGCACTGTTTTGAGTTGGTTCACTCTAGTCGGCAGGAGAATAACAGTATAACTGCGTGCTGTGCTGTTAATGAATCCTTCTTTATGGTGATTCGTAAATTTAAGAAATGTTGTAGGAGCATTATCCGATTTGAATGTGCAAAACTTGATTGGTGTGTAGATTAAAATGTTTAGATGCAAGTGCTAAACAAGAATTTCTTTTTCTTTTTTGTTACTTGGGTTAGTGTGCAGAAAAAAAAAAAAAAAATTTGTGAGATCCGCAATATCTAATGGAGTATGCAATATGAAATTGTATCAGTAACAAATTTTGAAATGTGTGTAAATTAACCCAAATATTCTAAAACATAAAAAAATAATAATAATAATTAAAATTTAAAAATTAAAAATTGCTAGCACTAATTTTTGCACACTCAAAAAATGTCACGCCTGGTAGACAAATAAACACAGACAATCACCAATCCCACATTGTATCGGTAACAATTTTTTAATGGCAAGAGGTCGAAGAAGAGGTATACTTTATATTGTCAAGTAAAGTAAGGGAGATTAATATAATTTTAAAAAACAAAAAAAACATTTTTATTTTTGTCAAAAATTTCAAGAAAGATTAGTATAATTTACACCCAAAAACAAAAAAATTTAGGGGCATCTTGCTTCACTAAAAAATCATTTCATTAAACTGAACACTATCTAAAATTCCCAACTTTCAAAACACATTTTGAAACTAATTCCGTACTTAGTTTGTAATTTGTTTGGGTGTACATAGACTTTTTATTCAAGAACAGCCATTTCATTACAAGAGAAAGTGAACGTCATCATTTGTCCAGCCATCAATCAAGAAATCACTAATGAAGAAGACAAGACATATATCTCCAAAGTCCAAACAACCCTTTAACTGCTTTTCCTCATAAAACCCATTTGAGATTTTTGATGATCCTGAGCAATAGGAAATCGCAAAATCCAAATTGATCTCACCCAATTGCACGGTGAACTCGGAATCAGTGCCTCGGCCAATAGCTACAATCATCACCTCAATCTCATTCGGCTCGACAGACTCTGGACATGTTACAATCAGCAAACATAATGCAGAAAGAATCAAATGTGCACCAAACTATCACTTTTATTGCCATCTATTCATGATTGCCTTTGTGTAATGCCGAGACTCTGATACAGCAACGACCACTAGAAAAGATTACAAATCTAGGTTGAGCACCTTTGTCTTCCAGAACAAATTCACATGCTCCGTAAATCTTTACCCCTCCAGCTAAATTCAATTCAATGACGCAAAATCAAATCAGAAGTTACACTGATACTCCTAGGAACTGAGCAAAGCTCGGGTATTTTGGCTGCCATCCGATTTCCTCACGAGTCTTCGTATTGTTTAGTTTCTTGCCCAAAGGATCACTAGTGCCTGCAAAATATTTACTGGTTATAGCAATGCATGTTTCTATTGCCTGATCGTGATAAATGCGATAGACCGATAGGCGATACTTGAGCATGTCATAAAGGGTAACCAAGGTTGAATCATAAATAAGGGGGGAAGTTCACTGTTCCACCATGGGTCAGGCGATGAACTGCTCAATAGTTGTTTTAAAGAGGCATCAAATGCATTTTCGAGTATGATGTTAAAACATCTATAAATCCTAAATATAGTAGAATAAACAGCATAGGATGGTCAGTTCAAGTCTTCGCACTGTCCCCGTGTTATACTTTCTAGAATGCTATACACAGCTGTAGCTTCAACCGACAGAATTAATTTTCCAAATAAAGAACAGAACCGCCTCACCAGCATGTTTACCAGTTTACCAATCTGGCCAGCTGGTCCAGTTAGATTCTGATAACACTAGTCTCACAATACTCCAATATATTTGTTCTGCAAATTGTCAGCATCTAACCTGTGAAACCCACAAACTTCTTATTATTAAATTTTCCACTCCTATCAACCAGGTCCATTACTTCCTGCCTGCAAAGAAAACCATAAGGAATGAAAACTACTACATCGGATAGACAAAAAAAAGTACATTGCAGGTAGTTGTAAACGTTTTTGTACAAAGCTTTGCAGAGCAGCCATTAGAATCCAAAACATAATCAATATTTTAACAAAAAGAAGGGAGAAAAAAACCTGGATAAAGGGTGATTATCACAGCCTAGAAAAATTCGGCCCCGAAGTTTCTTCTTTAAGATTGCCACAGAGAGGGATGCTGCATCCTTTTGTGGAATACATGAGCCACACCAAATTAACATGATTGAGACACCAAGTTTCAAATATCAACATGACAAACACATATGGTTGCACATTGATTCAATTTAGGATCCAGGAAATGTATGAAAGACCAAAGATGCAGAAATAACATCTGAAATATCATGATAGGAGATCACAAAAGGAAACATAACTGACAAGCATAAAAAAACGTCTCAACTGAATGCATAAGTAACAAGATTAAATAGAATTAACATGAAGCCATCAGCAGTTTTTAGTTTGTTTTTTTTACCTTAGTCTCATCGACCATCACAAGAATTGTGTAATTATAAAAGAAGGAAGAAGGTAAACTCAAACATAGAATCGTAAGGAAGATCATTCTTAAAAGAGAACAAACAAATACACAAAGATCAATACTAACCTCGTAGTGTATGAGGTTGAGGATGTGATCTGGGCGAGTGTCAACAGTGCCTTTCCCCAACCAATAAACATGTGCACCTCTATCAGCTTTGTGCTAAGATTAAGGTGGGCGCAAGTGCTAACACAAGTGAGCTTGCATGTACATGACATACCAATTTGTACCATAAATCCTCAGGTCCACAAACAAATGGAAGTAAAACTCAAGACTTGCATTTAATAAAGGATATGTAAAGTCCTGCTAATCTGACAACACATCCGCCAGACTCCAGCACTATCTTTTCTGCATTTAAAAGGACATCTGTCCTAGGGCTCCTCCCAATTGGGACTACTGGACTGTCCTGCATAGCCACACAAAAGAATATAAGTCAAGATTTAGTGACCTCTCACAACCAATTGTACATTCTACATTTCCAAATGTCAAGCAATTAAGTTATGCAATCGTTATTAAAATTAATGATTTCTCCTGAATTAGACACGAAATAAATAATTTTTCCCATATTCATAAGAAAAAAGAAAAAAAGTATGACAAAGCTCTTTTGAAAGGCGCTTCCTAGTATAGATTATATAAGATCTCATGGCCAAACTAATGGTATAGCCGTTAATTGGCTTCAGAGCCGTTATCATATTTGAAAGCCTCGGGCAGCCCAATGGCCCGACGCGAGTCAATAAGCCCTTTTGGTCTAATAATTGTCGTTGGTAGTTATCTAATTTATTTAAGTTATTTTCTGTCATTAGAATTATAGATATCTTTTAATTAAAGTGTGATTTTTATTTTCTTGTTGGTTAGGATTTTAGTTTCTTTTAAAGTCGGGTTCCAAACCTATATATAAGATGCTCAAATGATATACTAAGAGGAGTTGAATTAATAAAAGAGTTGAGTTTTAAGGCGACGGCCTTGAGTTAGGATTTCGACCCTTGTGCGCTACCTATTCATCATTCTCATCCCCACTGCGTGCTGCATCACAAACTCACAACTACTAGATGCTTATAGGGAACGAATTACCCAACATCTGGTCAACTTGAATCTACACCAACCAAACTCCAATATATTGTTTGGTGAGTATAATTAAAGTTTTATATAATGACAAATGCAAGTTACTGAAGTACCATATAAAAGTGGCACTGTGTAAGATTGCCAACTTACAACCTCTCTCTAACCCTGTTGCAAAATGAAAGCTTTTTTGCGCTAGAATGACCTAATTTTAAAATATGGCAATAATAACAAGAATAAATTTTTCTCTTGGAATAGTAAAATAACTAATCCTGATGATATATCCAAAATTCAACAACCAGTGGGTTTTACACAGATCTGCATGTCGCTTGAACGGGCGCACGCACTTACAGTTTTACACACACAAAGAGGACATTATGTAAAAACTTGGTTAAAGAAGATCAGGTTATTAAAGCATATAGGGATGCTTTGCAACTTCCGCATTTTTAATTAGGATTTTGTCATCCATCTCACAATAAAAGAGTTAAAAAGCATATAAAAGACAAAAATAAATGCATTTGAAATATAATTAGAGCAAATTGTAAGAATAAATCAGATCATGTGCCTATATCTGAAACTGCACAGGCCAACTTACAATCTCTCTCTGACCCTGTTGCAAAATGAAACTTTTTTTTGCGCTAGAATGACCTTATTTTAAAAGATGGCAATAATAACAAGAATAGATTTTTCTATTGAAATAGTAAAATAATTAATCCCGGTGATATATCCAAAGTCCAGCAACTTGTGGGTTTTACACAGATATGCATGTCGCTCGAACAGGCGCATGCACTTACAGTCTTACACACACAAAGAGGACATTACGTAAAAACTTGGGTAGAGAATGTCAGGTTATAAAAGCATATAGGGATGCTTTGCAACTTCCGCACTTTTAACCAGGGTTTTGTCATCGTTCTCACAATAAGAGAGTTAAAAAGCATATAAAAGACAAAATAAATGCATTTGAAATATAATTAGAACAGATTGTAAGAATAAATCAGATCATGTGCCTATATCTGAAACTGCACAGGGCAAGACTCTTATATGGCAAGAACGAAAACGAATTGTCACCAAAAGAATAAAGTGTCATATTAAATATAACACCTCATCACAGGATCCGTTGTCATTGCAAGCATATGGCGCAGAGCTTGAAGTGAATAGGAAAGAACCTTCCCCGCTCCAGCTTGATGCGGCTTCCCTGCTGGCAGTCAGACATTGCAAACCAGTAACAAAGTTCAGAATCATTTGCCTTGCCCCAACAAGACATCAAAACATGCAAAATAAAATAGAACATATTTACATCTTATCAGGAAAAATATCACGTAGGGACACCTTACTTTCTTTCCTGATTGTTAGCAGTCATGCCAGACACTGAATAATTTTGAATCCCCAACATTCTTATTCCTTTTCCATTATGCTTTCATCATTTCTCATTCAATGTGCATGTTAAAGACGTGATAATCAATTGATTAAGATTTTATTTAAATCAGACAGACCCTCATTTCTGAGTTTTACATTTTATCCAATCCACATGGAGCTCTCCCCATCTAAATTGATAATTAGCACCTGCAATTGGATTAACTGCAGTTTTATGTTTCATTTTTACAGCATATTGCATTTTTCACAGTTACTTTACAAAACCATATGGCCGACTATAATTAACCCATCTGTTTCCAACTACCGAAAGGAAAGAATGTCTTTTGTCGCATTGGTATCGTCCAACTCAGACTAGTTTAGCAAGCCCCGGACTTCATTTTATTGTCTAGGAATCGTACATGGTCTGCTATTTTTTCAAGATCCTATGCAAACTTTTACAGCAGATTAAAACTGGAGTTCTGATGCATAGACATAAAGATGCATATCGTTAAGAGTCGCAAAAACACCACTGATAACCATTATCCCACGCAAGTTCGTACACAAGATGGTCAAATACTCTTATAAGAAAAAGAAAAAAAAAGATGCTCAAAATATTGCAGAGAAGCCTGGCACATCAAGTTATCGTAATAGTGAATTAACAGCTATATTAGATATATTCAATTGCGATTTGATAATCCACGTTCTTCGTGCATACCTAACATCACCCGGATAGTCCATAGTTCGGGACGGAGGAGCACAAAAAATCACATAAGGAAACTTATAAGTTACTTTTGTTTCCTTCAACCACGGATTAATCCCAATTTTAACCAACTCGTCATGGTGATTGGTAGTTACCGTCTGGCCAAATATTTGACACCCTGGATGCTCCTGCCCACAACAAATACCAAATTTGAGCAGTTTTCTCTCAATATACACATACTCGAACAACTCATTAAACGTGTTTAATGAAAAGACGAAAGGACGAGTCAGCACTGAAGTGCCGAACCAAATTGATCCATCAAGAAGCATATCCAATCGAGCATGTTTATTGACCACCAGCAAGGAACATGAATGTACAGAACTATAGTGTTCAGACATGCAAATTAGACCAGAGACATATGCAATAGGATAGCAAAAGGCCATTTTTACCTGATTTCCAAACATAGCCTAAATTAGAGGGCTTTACTTAGAGAGGATAACAAATAAGTTCTTCAGTCCAATGGCTCGAATCATACCTCTCGCCATTTCTCAGCCACTAACCGCCCAAGAACACCAGGCCCAACTATCAGCAAATCATTGGCTCCAACCAGACCAGGAGGAGGAACATCCGGTGCCTCATTTGACGGACCTTCATCTTCCAAATATCCAATCAATCAAAGCCAAAACAAAACGAAACGAAACGAAACATATCAATCACATAAAATCATCAAATAGATCTGTATATCCCCAAGAATTCCATGACAAGCAAACCTCGCATCACGCACGACTGTATCATAATTCAGTTGGAAATTCCGCAATGCAAGTAATAAAATTATGAAATCAAAATTACAAACTCGAACAACAGACTTCCAAAGACTCTTTACTCCATATCTATAGACTCATTTCCGATTTCTGTGCGATATCATACAAGTTCTAAAAAAAAAACATATCAATCACGTAAAATCATCAAATAGATCTGTATATCCACAAGAGATTCCATGACAAGCAAGCCTGCGCACGACTGAATCATAATTCAGTTGGAAATTCCGCTATGCAAGCAAGAAAATTGTGAAATCAAAATTACAAACTCGAACAACAGACTCCAAATACTCTCTACTCCATAACTGTACACTCATTTCCGTGAGATTTTATTCAAGTTCTAAACAAAACATATCAATCACATAAAATCATCAAATAGATCTGTATATCCACAAGAGATCCCATGACGAGCAAGCCTGCGCACGACTGAATCATAATTCACTTGGTTGGAAATTCCACAATGCAAGCAAGAAAATTGTGAAATCAAAATAACAAACTCCAACAACAGACTCCGAATAATCTCTACGACATATCTATACACTCATTTCCGTGCGATTTCATACAAGTTCTAAACATAACATATCAATCACATAAAGTCATCAAATAGATCTGTGTCTCCACGGGAAATTCCATGACGAGCAAGCCCACGCATGACTGAATCATAATTCAATTGAAAATTCAGCAATGCAAGCAAGAAATTTTGTGAAATCACAATTAAAAACTCGAACAACAGACTCCATGGCTATACACACATTTCCGTGTGATTTCATACAAGTTCCTATACAAATTCCTATTTGTATACATATATGTGTCCGTAGAGAGAGAGAGAGAGAGAGGGGAGAGAGAAAAGAATAGAAACCGATTGTCGAGGAAGCGTTGACTTGCAATGGCGTGGCCATTAACGACGACGACGACGACGACGACGACGACGACGACGATGTGAGTTTCCCCTTGAAATTGAGGGTGCTGATGAGAGAGAAAGGCGAATTTGAGTGTCTCGTGCCACCGCGAGACGCCGAAGAGCGAGAGAGAGTTGTTGTTGGAGTGATGGATGTGATAAAAGCTATTGTGGTGCCCATAGTTGGAGAGTGAGAGAGAGAGAGAGAGAGAGAGAGGACTTTGTCGAGCTAAGAGAATCTTTTATTTGGCGGTTCCGCGCCGATTGCAAGACCTTACGGGGAGATTGCTTACGGGATAATCATCCTGACGAATGAGAAGTCGACACGTCATACTCAAAGAGATTTGATCTTGTTTTGTTGATTGATCTCCGCCATCGATTGTGATTTCTCCAACTCCTCGGTGCTGAAGTCCTTTTGGCTTAAGGTGTGCGCGGCGAGGATTTGGACGCGTAGGGAGAAATTTTTAATTTGTCATCACGAGTGACTGTTTTTTTAACTCATGGTTAATTTATTAATAACTTAATTTACAATTTAAACGATTTAACAGGTTGTAGCCTTTTTAAAAATTTAATATTATTTTTTTAAAATTTGTTTTTTAAAAATAAAAAACTATAACATTTTTTTAAAGTCATATTTAATACGTCTAACAAAAAATTAATTAAAAATGATAATAGTAATTTAATAATAATAATATAATTAAATATTTTTAATAATAATATTTACGCTTATTGGAAAAAATTTATAACATATCATTAGAATCATAAATGTTCTAATTCATTCCTTAAAAGTTATAAAAAAATTTATATAAATATATATATATATATATAAGGTTAAGATTCGTTATATCTAAGAATACGATAACTAATTTATATACTTTAAGCGGGTTGAATTGGGTTGGGTTGAATTGAAAAAATATAAACTAGAATCAATTCATTTTTTTTATTTTTTTACTTAATTCATTCAACCTAATTCACTTACCCACATAACCCGCACGAGTTGAGTTCGATTGGCAATCGATAAATTAGAGCAAATTGACGAGGTATTTGTACATTTCTAATTTGACTAGTTTTCATCTCTAACTAGGAATGATAGAATGACTACTTTTTAACATGAATTTTTTTTTGAAAGACAAAAAAAAAAATTATAGTGTTTTTTATTCTTATTATAAATTAGTTAATAATTAATTGAGATTAATGTTAAAAAGTATTAAAATATTTAATTTTATTCTTAATAAAAATATCTTTAATTCTTCACTGTACAATATAAAAAATATTATCAACAATTTATGTATGCAATGATTTATTTAAAAAATTGTAGTTTCTTGAATCACAATAGTATGTGTATTAATTACAAACATAAAAAAAAGATGGGTATATTTTACCTCAAAAAACTTAGAAAACTAGCGGAGCTGAAAATATGTTGAGAGTAGATTTCAAACTAAAGGAGAGATATAATAAAAGTTATAAATAATGTAACAAATAAATAATAATAATTAATGAATTATTAAAACCAAAAATTTAAGACAAAAAAATAGTGATAAAAAATAAATATGGAGAAAATATTTTTATTCTCTAATCTTATTATACTTATAAAATAAATTTATGTATCAATTGTTGAATAAAAAAATATTTATTTTATATAATCGAATGACAGAATACGAAAAGAAAATACTATTTTTACTTCATTCATTATTAAATTTGTAAAAAATCGAACATAACAAGGTAAAAACATATAATAAGAAGGCAAGGCGGATCGGAGAAATGAGCATTCCTAACTCAAACATGGTCATTTTTGTTTTCTTCCATTTAAGTGGGTATTTTAGGTGGTGGTAGGGTCAAAGATGGGTTTGACAGCCCGAAAGTAATATATTGGGTTAAGTCCAAGGCCCGGTTATTTATTTGGAACCGGGTTGTCTGGTTAGAACTTACAAGCCTGACCAATTTGGCCATACTATTCTTACATGATATATACTCTCGTCTAAAATCATTTTAAGGTTTTGTTTGGGCTAAATGTCACGATTTTAATTATTTTTATTTTTTAAGATTTTTTTTCAATTTTTTATTAATTTTTTTTATTTTTTCAAACTGTCTCGATGAGATAAATTAAAAAAGTAAAAAAAAAATTGATCAACAGATAAAAAAAATTCACTAAATACGAAAATAAGTAACATAGAATTTGACTTATTGACTTATTTTTACTTATTTTTATTTTTAAATTTTTTTTTTATATTTTAATTAAAAATTTTTACTTTTTTGACTCGTTTCAATGAAATAAATCTAAAAAGTATCATAATTTGACTAAATAATAAAAAAAAAGTTCACTAAAGACGAAAATTTTATAATATTAAATAAGTTAATAAGTCAATAAGCAACATTATCTCATGATGGGCTTAAATAATTTTAGTTTAAGTCATATTATTAATTAATAATAGAGTTTTAGTCTCGTAGTAATTTTTTTTTACAGTTTTAATTCGATACGATAAGTGATACATTTATCAGTTCATAAAACTGAAACATTAGTTAAGTGAAAATGTACCACTTCTCATTTTTAACAGTTATGATGGCTTGATAAATGTATCACTTAAATTTTCTTACTTGTTCAAAATGGGAAAGATTAACCTTTAAATATGAATAAATTAAACATAATATAATTATTTCAAATTTGATAAGATTAAATCTCTTAAAATAAAAGTTGTGCGACTAAATCTTTTATGAGGTATAAGAAAAAGACTAATTTTTAATTTTTTTTATAATTTAATTATAAAATTAATTTTTAAATAATAAATAATTTTTAATTATTAAGTGAGATAGTTTAAGTATTTTTATTACACTCTTTAATTTAAATTAAAAATAACAATATATATATATATATGTGTGTGTGTGTGTGTGTGTGTGTGTGTGTGTGTGTGTGTGTGTGTGTGTAAATTAAGAAATATACAAAATTACCTATTTTTTTAGGCATCATATATACATATATATTAAAAAATATATTTTTATGAAAAATAGAGAGAAGTCTAATTTCAAATAGAGCAAGAAAAAAATTAAATTTATAATAAATTTAGAAAAAATATATTTTAAATGGAGAGAGAGAGAGATATGTCACCTAATACATATGTCACATTAATAACATTGTATCTTATAATGGGATGTTTGGGAATGTTATTACTAGTAGTTTATAAATTATAACTTGTAATATAAGTTGTGAGTGTTTGATAAGATTGTAACTTATAACTGAAATAGAAAAAAAAAATAGTTAAAAATTATAGTATGAATTGTACGTGTTTGAAAAAAATTATAATTTATAATTAAAATCAGTAGCAAAAAACTAAAAATTAGTATCAAAAGTTTAGCCGCACATCCCAATATGGATAAAAAAATCCAAAACTCTAATGCTCCATTTATTTGGATGAAAATATTTTTTAAATATAAATTAAATTTATTACTTATTTTTAAAGGCAAACTAGCATGCAAATTATTACGGTACTACTTATCTTGTCTTGGATAATTAACTTACAATAATGTTACAATGATCAAATTAATATGATAAATTAATATATTAAATAATGCGCCATTAAATATTAAATAGACTTTATGTGGAGCCTAATGCATTAATTCTTGTGATTTTAACATATTATCTAGTAAATTAATATGATAAATTAGTTTGGTCATTGTATCATTTCTCTTAACGTATTTTAATTTGTTTATTTTTATTTTTGGTTGGCATTTTCAAATGTTATTAAATCTTTGAACTTTTTAATTTTTCTAATCAATACTAATTGAAAAATTAAGACTTTTTAGTCAAAAACTAACAAAATGAAAAAGAAAAAATAAAGGAAAACTGGGAAATATTATTCCAAACAAGTACAAAGAATAAAAACATAATGTTTTCGTTTGACAGCCGATTTTAAGTTGGCTTTAAGTTAATTTTTTGGCTTTTGACTTAAAGTTCAAAAAACTACAAAAATCTCATTTTTTAACCTTATGCTTTTAGCCTATTTGTTTTTAAGTTTTTTTTGACTTTTCTCATAATAATTTTAAATTTTATTATTTTATATATAAAATTAAACAAACTATAATCAAACAATCATACCCAGTTCATTTAGGATGAAGGATAACCATGAAATTTAACATTGAACTTATTTGATCTTTTTGTTGGTTTAAAAGTTATTATTTTTCTAACTGAATGAACTTTTTGACTTTCTGACTTAAGATAGCTTAAAGTTAAAAATATAACTTAAAATCAGATTGCCAAACGAATCGAGATGGAGATTCTAAAATATTTTAGTATATCAAACAAATTTAATCCATTCTAAGAAGAGAATGCAAAAATTAAGAGTACATGCAGTGGAGAGTCGGAAATGGGAGGCACATGATTTGGGATAGTAACTTATAGGCTTATTTTATTTTATTTTATTTTATTTTATTTTATTTATAAGAAAATATCTTTGATTATTTGATCAGAAAAATACTTTTTAATTTTTTTTTCATCGATGTAAATCAAAAAGGTAAAAGAATTCAAACAAAAGACAAAAAAATAATTCAAAAATGACAAAAATAAGCCAAATTAAGCCTCATTTATATTTCAAATTTTAAAAATAAAAACTAATAGTATTATTTTGTTTGTTTTGCTCCTTAGTGATTTTTTTTATTTTTTATCAATAAATTAATTTTTAAAGTAAAAAACTTAGATAAAAAATAAAAATAATCTTAAAATAATAAAAATAAGCTAAATAACCTAAAGTTATAACAAACGAAGCTATATTATTATTATTATTATTATTATTATTTTTATCTTCATCTTTATCTTTATCGATTAATCTAAAAACAAGAGAAACAACGACGTATGATTTTATGTAGATTGTCAACCTTTTAATTCCAATTACTTGTCGTTAAGGTACTTAAAATAATAACTATTGCACATTGGAAATCGCAACGAATTTTTAAAATATCTCACTTTTAAAATATTGGGTTCCATCTAACCCACTTCTAAAGATCATATATTTTGCATGGGTGAAAGAGATTGGGATTCAAGTTGTGGGGGTCAACATATAGATAGAAGGTTACCTACCTCAACCACCCTGTCTTTACATATTTATCCTTATATGATATGATATGTCCTGTGGAGGTTTAGGGCAAAACCACAATGTCCATGTCAATGGATCATCACAATGTCCATGTCAAATGTTTTTTTTTTTTTTTTGGTTGCAAAATAGCTGCTTTAACTTTAGTTAATTATTTTAAAATTTTAGTTCAAGCTTTTTATAGTTTTTAGATTTACCTTGTCATAAAGAATTGAAAAGATAAACATTTTAAAATAAGAGATAAAAAATTCCAAAAAAACAACAAATAGCTATTTTCAACCAATAAATAGCATTTTTTTTTTGTCTTTAATTAACTTTTTTTAACTTCGATAGAAATAATCATTTTTAAATTAAACATGATGAAAAGAATTAAAAAAACTAAAAAAAACTAAAATTTAAAAAGTTCAAGAACCTAAAAAATAGCTACTTTCCATAAATTTTAAAAGAGTGCTGCTAAAGAGTGCCCAATAAACTTTGAATAATAACTTAATAGAGATAAAAATTTTAATATTAATATATTTTTTGGTGTAAGATCTACTATTTTTACAGATATTAATACATTTTACATAAATTTTTATATATTATATTTTTTTTAATCACAATCTAATAAATTTCGATTAGCATTTTTTATTTAAAAAAGATCAAGTGGTGCCACGTACATTTCTTTATTAGTGGATCCCATCAATTTTAACTTGAAGATTTACCTAGCAAAACAAAGTGAGAATCAGTAGTTGGTGTATAGTATGTGGTCCAGAGAAACACTAGATAATTTCCCTTTAACAATATATCATTTTTCTCTATCTTTGTACTTTCTTTTTTTCTTTCTTTCTTTTTTTCTGCTCGGTGCTATAAAAAATAAAAAAAGAAAGTGTTTTGGCTTTGCTGTTTCGGTTTGGCATTACTGATTTTGCCTTATTAATTAAGAATGTGTAATTATTCTCATTAAGATTGAGATTCATCGTCCCGTTCTTATTAATGATTACCCAAGTAATAAAATTTTAAGTTTTCTTGCACAAACAAAGACCAATAATGTCTTGCTAGTTATTAGACCGAAAAACACTTTAACAATTAAGTCAGTAAAAATTTAAAAGTGAGTAAGTAAATAAAAAAAATTGAGTCTTTTAACTATACGAAAGTTTGTGTACTTCGTGAAATGATCTTCCTCTATTTATAGGACTCTTGTCCTTATGATGCATTGTGTTCAATACATCAAGTCAATCGTAAAGTTGTGGTTTTAAAATAATGATTGCATGGAGTATTGTCCTAATTTTGTCAATAATTTTCAACGAACTCTAACCTACCTGTATTTATGTCTAGTCCAGTTATATAATTTGCAGAATTCGACTAATAAATCTTTAATTTTTGTAAGCTCGGCTCATGTGCGAATCGAGCTTACTTGATGCTCGAGCACGTCTATACTCAGCTATCTCCGAGCCTTCCCTCGACTAAGGTAGATGCCACTAAGAAGGTCAGGGTAATAACCCTTGGACTGTGTAGATGATCCAGTTGTTTGGGCCACTTTTGTATAAACTTATTAACCAAATCAATTTATATAGTTTTAATAATTTCACGATCAAATTAAATTGTGTAATATGTAAAAGCAAACAGAAACGAATATATTATTAATAGTTCAGTTTCGGTTCAAAACCGCAGTTCTATAAATGTATAATGTTCTTATATAAAATGCTAAAATCTAACAAAAATCGCATTAAAACTTAACAAGAATAAATAAATTTTAAGATTGAACATCAAAATGCAAACTCATTCAATACAAAACCGATTATATATATATATATATATATAAACTTCGATTCGGTTCGGTTTGGAATCAAAACCGTTGTTTTAAACCGATTCATAGTTTACGATTTATATATTTTTAGAATTAGAACTAAACTTATTCAATATAAAATTGAATCAATCCGTAAAATTCGAATCAATTCAAACCAATTTTTTGATTTTACCAATTTTTTGGACAGCCCTAAATATCCTGTCATCCCTCATCTTTCTATATTATGTTTTCTTTATACTTTACATTCCTCTTTCCTACCATGCAAAGCCCTAACAGTGACAAATCCAAACTCTGCCACAGTAAATTAGGTGGCATCACAACTTTCCTGTTCATTGCAAGGGATATGGGCCTTCATATCAAAATATTGTTTTTTTTTAATAGGGTAGCATCAATTTTGAAGTAGAAAAAACAATTAGTTATTTTTATTCTAAAAACTCATAACCTCTAAAGGCCTCGTTTGCCAATCTAATTTTAAGTTAGTTTTTTTTATTTAAAATAATTTTAAATTAAATAAATAAAAAATTCATTTAATAGACTGCATAATTAATTTTAAGTTAAAGGGCGCTAAACAAAAAAACTATGTTTAAAATGATTTTAAGCCAAAAGAACTTTAAGTCAAGAAAATTATTATAATCTTTTAAAATTTATTTACATAATTTTATATTAAATATATATCTTGATTGATAGATTTTAACAATTAGATTTTAAAAATATAATTTTTATAAAAAACAAATGTGTATAAAAAAAATTATGATGTTTTTAAAAAATATATAAAATTATTTTATATAAAAAATCAAAAAGGCTAAAAAGACTTTGGATGTCCAAATGAGATTTTTTTATATTTTTTAAGTTTAAACCAAAAAATAAAAAGTTAAATCTTAAGCCGTTTAGCAGCCAAAGTAGTCATGAACGTGTTAGATATTTCCAGGAGCAGTTGAATTGTATTTGAAATTTAATGATATAGTTATATAATAATAATTTATTGTTTCTACTGTTGCGCACCAGTCATTAATTGATTTTTTTTTGTGGTGGTAAATAAAAACATATGAGTTATAAATTGAACAATTAAGGTCTCGTTTGACAATCAATTTTAAGTTAAATTTTTTATCATTTGGTTTATAACTAAAAATACTAAAAAGTCTCATTTGAAAATCCAAAGGTTTTTAAACTTTTAGTCTTTTTGTTTTTTTACAT